>OMOT01027462.1:0-15740 GCA_900312575.1 Acanthochaenus luetkenii | reverse complement strand
TGTATTATATATCTTTTTATATGAAAAAACCCTGCATGCCAGAGTGGGAAGCGTCATGTCCATGACAGGGGTCTTGATATATACGTGGTGGTATTAGCTGCCCATTATAAATCTAATCGCATTGGTACGTATCCCCCAACCCCTTCATAAATCATGGGGTTGAGGCTGCAGCCGTAGACTTTTAGTGTTTCTTTCTGTTTTAGCTCATGGAGATAAGACGGGAATGCAACAGTTATAAACTGCTTTGACACACAGGGTGAAAAAGCGGTATTGGTTGCCAAATTGGTGATCTGCAGTATCTATGACACCCACGGGCACCCAAGTCGTTGTTGGAGCACCACCAGTTATGGATTTGTTTTAGTTAACACGTTTTCCATACTATAGGAATGTCCCTCCCACTGGCTAGTCTATTATCTGTGGCATATTTTCACCCTCTGAGCCTCTCGATGGACAGCCACCCAACAATCCTCCACGGGCCGAGAAGCACAACCCAGCTTTAGCCGTATTGATTGAAGAAAGTAGGGGAAATTAGGTGCTTGGGTCTTATTTGTAGAATTAATATCTGTAGGTGCTCTTTGGAAAAATCTGGTAATAAAAAACCTCATTTGAAGAAAAGGAGCGGATCTACCTTGTAAAAGGTTATATTGTCCTTTGTAAAAATGGAGTCACTCAAAAGGAAGTCCAAGGCACATGCTGAGCCTGATGAAGATCATAGTGGTCGCAAAGCGTTGGTTTTAATCTTGCCATGTCCTAATAAAGCCTTTTAGATTTTGCATTAATAGCAGAGTGCCTTGGACTTTCTTTTGAGTGACTCCAGCTAGGCTTGGGACGGTGTAAGAATTTAAAAACCGGTTTGATATGTTGCCCAAGATAGTGCACACAAACATTCAATCATTATTTGAAAAAGTTTAACATGTTAAATAATACTCAAAGTTTAAAAACATGGCCACTAAAACAAACTGATCATCAATATGCATAGCATAGGCGTTAAAAACGTAGTCTAAAACCGAAGTATACTCGGTCTTGGTAAATCAGTTCCTTACAAAACGTGCTTGACATAAAAATAAAATAAGGGTGTGGACATTTGGACCAATCAGGTAGTTTCTTACATGTGCAATAACAAATGGTCTCGGATCTTCAAATAGTAAAATCAACACTAATTTTGTACAACTAATGCCTCGTAAAAGAGTTATTGGTAGAGGCAAAACAGAAGCAGAGAATTATGTGATTACAATTATAGCTAGTGTATCTGCCTGGTTCAGATAGAGATGAATATCATAGACAAGCTTGATTCTGCTAAATGTGATGCTCCCAGGATACCTGAATGAATACTCTACCCCTCTGCACTTTCACCTCTACCTGTGTCTACCTCTCTTACTTGGTGATCCAAAGCTTTCCATTCTGGTTCTTCACCAGGTCTATCAGGACCAAAGGATATTTCACCCCCAGCAGCAGATGTTGCCTGCAGTACAGGCAGTCCAGAATACAGGACCAGGAACAGCCAGTGATCTGAATGGACTAGAAAATACATCTGATGGTGAAGCACAGATGGGTGACCGAGACAAGAAAGTGGCCATCATTCGGCAAAACAAGTAAGAAAGCCTTCAAAAAGAACTGCCTGGCCTGGTTTTCAAGAGCACAGACGGATTAGAAGTCACGATTAGGATATTGATATTTAAAGGTACCATATTATTCAGTTACATGATTTTGTTTTCAAATACACTCTGGTTCAGGATAAGAATAATGTTCTTCATATGTTTTGCTGCAGTTTAACTAAAAGGGTATTTAATGAATACATTTGAAAACGAAGTCCTCACTGGCAGAACAATCACAATACTGGACCCTGATTGGCCGACACCACAAGGTAAACCTGCTGAGTTGAGGCTTTCCAGTGGGTGTGTCAGTTCAAATACTGTAAACTGGCCTGATTGGAAGGATTCTAGCAATTATTTTGTGAGGAGAGCCACTCGTTCGTTTTCTTCCGGACTGTGACGAATCAGGTAAGGAGACGTCGTGACTGATAAGACCCAATCTGGAAACGAATGTGGGTGTCTGCGTCATCATTTTCAAAAGTCTCCGTTTCTACTTGTCTACACTGATAAGCAACCCTAGAGTTTTCAAACTAAAACAGCAGCGTTTCCAAATGTCTCAGTTTTAGGGTTTAGAAAACGCCAGATTAGTGTGGACGCTAGGCGTAAATGTAGCAAAAGTTGTGCGTTTTAAAACAAAAACGTATTCGTGCGGATGTAGCCTTCGTCACATTCTTTATTTTCCGAGGCTTAAGTGTTAGCACGGGGGAGTTCAGATGTGCAGGTGTCCCTATCTCTTAGATAAAGGGAGGTTAGGAGTCCTTGAAGAATGATGAGTGTTTGTGACCAGAAAAGGAGTTTACCTTTTTCTTACAGTAAGTTTAACAATTATTATTGGTTGGCATAATGAAGAAGTAACCTTTAACCAATGTTAGTAATAGAAATGACCTGTATTGTCATTAACTGAATATTAATCACGACACAAATTCAGTGTATTACCTTCAGAGTTTGAGTTTCTTAGCTTCCAAACTGCAGCTTGAGTGAACTGTCGAACTGCCAACTCTCTCGCAACTTTTTGCTGAGTTTTCTTCAACATTACAAGTATTGCATGTGTTTGGCTGGCTACTTTATGTGTGTGCTCATTTCATAGAAGCATTGTTGTATCCCTCGTTGTATCCCAGGGCTCTGTTAATCTCCGATCAGCATGGTGTCACTGTAACCTCGGACCCTGAGCCAAAGGAAGGGAAGATTTGCCTCACCGTGCATGATCGCGAGGTAAGAGAGGCTATGAGGACTAGTAAGTCATGCTTCTTTCACAATTCGTAAGCTAAGGAATACTCAAGATTGTGAAATTGAGAGTACGTAAGGGAATATCATTTTTTTTAAAGCATTCACATGTCTTTAAGTGTAGCTTGAAGTTTAGGTTTAGTCAAAAGCAAACACAAGAGCTTATCACCTTAATGTCCTTGGAGTCAAATCGTGCCTGAGATGAGCTCACACAGCACTGTCCTACACAAGCCTAGTGTTGTGATGTGAACTTAAATACACTGTATATTGAAATACTTAGTCATAATTAGGTACAATAGGCACAATATAATATCAATTATTGAATTAGTATGAATGGAATCACACGATGCAGTCTGAGACAGTGTGTGTGTTTGCACAATGCTGCTGTGATAATGATGGTAATGATAGTCCCCCTCCTACAGACGGTGGTGCGTCTGTACGTGAAGAACTCTGGTGCCAACTCCATTAATTTTACTTCTTACTTAGTTATGAGCAACTATTTCACTCTCAGAGATGACCAAGGCGAACAACTTCAGCTTGGACCAGGTAAGGGTTTAGAAAAGAACCAAAAAATGTTACAAACCTTGCAGCTCCACCAAGATGCCTGAGTAAAACTGAATTGAGAAACAAAAAGTCAACTACTGTTGGAGAACAAGAGACAAAACTTTAATTTGAACTGGTAACTTTTAATTTTGGGGCTGCCCTCGAGCCGTCCTATAACAGAGAGGGGAGGCGTGAGTTCTGTTTAGTCATTTAGTATTTGTTTGCCATTTCATACAAACTAGCAATAACAGCCTGAACATCGTGTTCTGTCCAGTTCAGGCCAGTTATTCTCACTAATCCGTTCATGACCTCCTCCATCCTGACAAGAACGGCATACGATAATAAAAACAACTGTTGCAACACACCGTGGGCGGTTTGACAATGATATTGCTGAATTCTTAAAACACTTCTTTTTTTTAAAGGAATCTATTTAAAACAAAAACATATTCCTGTTATTGTTGTTGATTGTCTGTGTACTGTTATAAATGTATACTTTTTTTTAGATAAATGACAGTTACAAAGTTGCTAATAGAATGTTTATGATGTGTCCAACTGTGTTCCTATTTTAATTGACACTGCACAAATTGACACAATGCGCTTTTGCTGTGCATAGTCCACATTTCTTCAACTGCTTCTCTCCATCCTGTCTCTTGAAGAGGGATGTGAAATCCAGGTCCAATTCCACCCCAGCCAGGCAGGCGTCTTTGAAGACTGGCTGGTCTTCAAGTTCACAACAGACAGTCAGCCGTCCACTGTCTTCTACATTGTGCGCTTCATGGAAGTCAAATATTATACATCTTTGGGTAAAGCGCTCGCCGCCACAAGCAAATACAAATGCCATACCATCACTCCCAAGGCCTCACAGTGTTTCATGCAGGGGACACGTCCTGAACGGTATGACAAGTAACAGCATTTCTGAATGTTAACGTTATTGTGCATTGATGTTGTACACTGTTGTTTGGAAATCAGCCTATATAGTATTTGGTTACTCATTACCATAAGGTTATATTTTCACCTCCGTCTGTCTGTCTTTCCGCCTGCTCGTCTGTCTGTCTGTTAACAGGATATCACAAAGTTATGAAAGGATTTGCACGACACTTTGTAGAAAAGTAGGTCATGGGCCAACTTATAACTGATTCACTTAATAATCCAAAAAGTTGGATAGCTTCCTTGGTGTAGGTCTGCTCTCTACTGAGTGCATTTTCTAGCTGTTGTTACTATTACTTATTTAAATTAAGAATGGGGAACAACAAGCGTCAAGCAAAAAGAGGTCCCTTCGCCGACGCACCACATATTTCCGTCGTAGCCCAGCGCAGTGGTTTCCTTGAAGGCCGTTCCAGGGCGTCCCCAGAAATTAGGCATATTTTAATTTTTGATAAATGTAGTCACTTGAAATCTCTTGAATCTATTGAAATCAGCACAGTGAGGTAATATACGTATAAGGAGGACTGTTTTGTACATAGGGTTCACTGCAATATTTAACCAAAGATGGTGGTGGTGCAAAGCAGGTGTAAACCATAGAGGTGGTGTAAACACATACGCGAGGGGCTGCGAGGCGCCGTGTTGGTTACCCAGGCAGAAGTGTCCTCCTTTCTGTGGTCATGCTGGTGGCCACCGTAGTGAAGGGGCTTCTGAACTACACTTGATCAGTTATGTTGTTTTCTCCTGGTGCTCCCATTCAAGCAACTGACCTGGGCACCCTTGACCTCTGACCTTCTCCCTTCACATAGAGGACTGTGTTGCCCTTCCTAATTTACGTTCTACTGATGGCACAAAAATGTTGAATGAAGTTACAGAAAAAACATGCAAGGGAAGCATTTGAAAATGTATTTGTTACAACAGTGACATGATTCATCTGCCTTGTTTCTCTCCTGTGCCTTTGTCTTCACCTCTTCCTTCCAGGCTGCCGGGGATGCGTCTAAAGTACGAGGTGGAGTTGAAGCCTTATCTGGAGACCTTGTACATGTGAGTCAGAAGCAAGTCATGATTTTGACCTAGCATTGTGGCATATTGTGCATATTGAGCTTTATTAGCAACCAAACAATGACTTTGCTTGTCAAGTAAAGGAAAATTAGTCTGTAATTGAGTTACCGACTCATCCTTTCAGTGAAAAGTGAGAATTGGACTTATTATATGCAATAGTATAAACTCTAATCTAAGGCCAATTTCTGGATCTTATGGGAAATATTTCAGATTCTGGGTACTTAAGCTGATCTATAGTTGTACATGTTAAATGGCAGGGCACAGATAGAATGGAGCAACGGTATTGCACAAAGCATTGTACATAGATTAAAACTAAAAAGAACCCAAGTGTCCTTATGACTTGACTTGTGACTTGTCAATATCATTATGAAACAAAGCCATGGTCACCATTGTTTTTCTCTTGAAATGATGAAAACGGGAAAGTGACACTAAACCATGAGCCATTGGCTTCCAAGGCGGGGAGAATTGTGTTCTGATGTTATAGATCCCTAAGTGTCCACCATGCATGTAGAAGTGATCTTCAGCCATTGTTTCATCTCTTTAGTGACCTGCCGAAGGATTCTCTGAGCTTTAAGAACTACTGTAAGAAGTTCCATGCACTGCTGCATATAGAGGAGAAAAAGATGAAGAAGGACATGGAGCAATACAACATGGTTGATGTGCCCATAGTCAGACACAGTAGCAACAAGGATATCTTCATTCTGCAGGTTATGCTTCTCACACACACATACTGACTGCCAACTGAGTGTAACACACATAATTCAGAGTGAAACACATACAGACTTCTGTACTCACCTTCACTCACCTTTTGTCTCATCAGGTTCCAGGTGTCTCTGAGAACCGTCCATCTGTGATGCATGGGGACGAGGTAAACGTGACGCCTTCAGCGCAAGGAAGTAAACCGTACCAAGGCTTCGTCCATCTTGTGGATATGGGTCAGGTCCAACTGGGCTTCAACAAACTGTAAGAACCTAACCTACCATCGACTAAACACTTATTGTCAAAAATTTGATTAAATTCTAAAATCATTAAAGGAAATATCCACACTGAAAATACAGCTACAGGCGGTGTGCCTTGCAGTTTTGGGTCAATTTAGTTGTTTGTGCATTTTTCTAATTCCCACTGATAACCAGCAAAATGTAGAGGTGACATCACGTTGAGATATTTTCAGCGCAGCTATAATGGAGTTTAATAGCAGACATTGTTTCAACTATGTAAAACATGAACAGTATATTTCAGGCTTTGTTGACAGTCCCTCAGAATCAAAGAGCAATTATTATAATAATTTTTTTATAGACTCACCATTTTGCACCGACATAAGAGGTGCTTTTGCTTTCTCTCAACTGGAAAACCACAACAAGTTAACGCCCGCCCTCTGGGTGTAATCGAAAGTCACTCTGGGAAATGTAGGAAGTCACTAACTGAAGTAGAAGGAGATGAGACAGTTTTGAGGGACGATAAGGGCACCAAAAAGTAAATTACAACACAACATCTCCTGGAATGCATTGAACATATGTATTTATTTGATTTCTGACATTTCCACATTTTTCCACGATCTTCTTTAACGATCATTACATTTTTTCATAGGCCTCATAAAACAGTTAGACAAAGTCCAGTTGTCTTGCAACACTAATGGACTTTAGAAATTCATTTTGGTTGTGTTCTATGTTTGAATGTTTTTGGGGAATGTTTTTATTACACAATGCTGGTCAACTGTATTTAGTTTAGCTGCTTGCTAACAACATCCTTAGTATCACAAATTAACAGTTATCTGTGAATTTGACTGCAGGTTTCTGCAGTGTTTCACAGATGGCATGAAGGTTAGTGTTGAGTTCACTGTCAACCGTCTGGCCCTGCGTGTCCAACACAGAGCAGTAGAGCAGGTGTATGAACACAGACTGAGAAAGGTGCTGTTCCCTACTGAAGCCACCTCCTCCTCTCACCAAGCACGACTACCCACACTCAGGTCAGACAACCTACTAGGAACAAAGTGCAAAATCACATGTGATAGAGACACGGTCATACTATTGACTGTCTTAATGGGACAGTGCAGCTTTCATCCCAGCCCTGAAACTTAATCCTTTAAATGTTTGCCTGTGTAGGTTTTTCAATCCACTACTGATGAACAACCCAGAGCAACAAAAGGCTGTACAACACATTGTAGCTGGCTCCTCTAAACCTGCCCCTTACCTGGTGTTTGGCCCACCTGGCACAGGTACTCTGTGTCTGTCTGTCTGTGTGTGTGTGTGTGTGTGCATGCGTACAAACTAAAACAAAGACACATTGTGAAGTGCAATCAAGTCATGAGTGCGATGTTCCCCAGGGGTCAATTTCATCACTTTCTCCAGCTAGAATAATCAAAATCTGAGATCCTTTTATTTGGCCCCCTAAACTCTGTCAGATCCCTCCAGTCCACTCTTGGCACCTTGTCCTCCAATGTTAAGCCTGCCGCCCGTAATCTGGGTGTGATCTTTGACTCTGACCTCTCTTTTGAGGCCAAATAACAAGGGTCATCCAATCATGTTTTCTTCAGCTGAGGAACATTGCTCAAATTAGGTCCTTTTTATAATTTAGGGCGTTTTGACACCTGTGGTTTGTTTGCTTTGTTCCTATTCAGGGACTAATATGATACAATGTTGCACTTGCCCCTTGGTTGAGTTTGTGTTCACACGGCAACATTTAACAGCGGACCAAAACTTGGAAGCAAACGCCATGTGCAAGCAAGCTGTTCTCTCATTGGTCTTTTTTTTTAAATTTTGACGGTCTTCCCTTTTGTTTTTCTTCCCTCGCAAATACTGTACATCACAAGAAAGTACGGGAAAAGGAGCATCAGCAGCGTGTGTGGCTAATTGTTTTGCTTGGAATTATGTGGTTGATATACCAATGTTCACTCTATGAACAAAATATTCAATTTGAATGAGCATCAAGGCTACGACTCGAAGACAATGTCTTGAAAAGTTGATCATGTTTATTGTTATTATGATTATGATTATGAGGCCTAGGGGCAACTTGACGCCAACTGGGCAATCATGACCAGTAATAAAAAGGGTTAGGGGCTTATGCAGGCACCAACTGTGGATGAGTCAGCACTAAAGTATACAGCAGATGTGTAAATTGTGTCAAGGTAAATTATTATGTGTGTCGGCTTATAAAAGTGGCAAATGGTGTTGACACTTAAGGGTCAAGGGAACATGTGACTCTGAAATATTAAAGGTGATGTTAAGGGTGCTATTACTCTTCCACAGTGTGCATGCATATACTTGTACGTGTTGATTTGTCTGTCTGTTTTGTATAATGTATTTATACATGTTTGTCAGGTAAAACAGTGACTGTGGTAGAGGCCATCAAGCAAATAGAGGCAGCTTCGGCCTCACACCACATCCTGGCCTGTGCTCACTCCAACAGCGCTGTTGACCTCCTCTGTGAGCAGATTCTGGATGGGAGAGAGGAGGGGCACAAGGTGTTTCGCTTGTACGCCCACAGCTACTCCCCCAGAAATATACCCCCAAAACTAAGGGTCAGCATTGGACTTACTGGACTCAATTCCACATTCTTACTGCCTCCAATATACTGTATATTCTCAGTATAATGATCTATCTAATATTATTCAGTTAGTGTTATAATACTTATTGTCTCTCATGTCTGTGTGTATGTGCGTTGTTGTTTTCTACAGCATTGTTGTAACTTGGAGGATGGCGAACTTGTGATTCCCTCTAAAAAAGAGTTGATGGAGCATAAGATCATGGTCACCACCCTGTTATCTGCTGGAAGGTAGCTAACGTTAAATGCTGACTAGTGTTTGGTGGTAACGCCAGTACAATGTTTTCATTTTCCCAGTAATAAGTAGTGTTATGAATTACTATTTCAATTTTCATAATATTATTACATTTACAATAAAAACAAGTTACTTTTGTTATCACCCCCTCTAAATATCAGATTGAAGTTGAATCATCCAAAAACTATGCTCCACCCCCATTTTACGATTGATTTGAGTCAGAATTAGTCGTCACCCCCTCTTGACACGGGCACACACTGAGCTAGCCAACATGCAGAATGGCAGAAAAGCTTAATTGCTGTGGATGGATGTATTCCAAATACTTTGATTTTACTGAGTGAAAGGATGACAAGAACATTGTTGTCAAATGTAAATTGTACAAAAAAAGTACAAACAATCTTAATATTGCAAATAACACTCCTGAAGCAAAGGATTCTCAAACAGGACTTATAAAGAAAAGAACAGGCTATGAGACTTTATGCCTACAACCACAAGTGACTAGAGCAAAGTGTGCAAATGTATGTGGCTATATGTAAAACTCTTTGTAAATGTAGGTACTTAGATTCTTGCCTCTGACTGCTAACTGCTGTTTATCTGCTTCAGAGTCAACCTGATTTGTGCGGATAAGTGAGAATGCAGTCACCAGTTCTGGAGGTGTAACTGAAAAGTAATACAAGTAGTGTAATGAATTACTGCTCGCAAGTTATAATAAGTAAAGTAATTATTATTCCTTTGAAATTAGTAATGTGTTCCACAATTCAAAGGAAAATAGAACTTTGCTGATGCCTGAATGAGTACACGTCCTGCTGTACTAACAGATTAACACCCCTAATAACACCTTTTTCTTTTTACATAATGGATCCAATGTTATTCCTGCACTATAGGAATTTAATGCAAAAGAGATACTTGATATTCATCCTGTGTTGAGTAAACACTATCACAGGCTTCCGCTGTATCAAAAATGCACTATACAACAATGACTTTATTTATTTTTTAAATGTGTCTTGTCTGTATTTTGTGATGTGATCCAGTGTTTGAAGAAGAGAAAGATGTCAGATGTTGCATATTTGCCCAATAGGATAAAGCGTAGCATTTTCATCAAATGCGATTTTCAAATCCCAAATGAACATAACGGTTATATTAATGCCACATATCTCAATTGTAGCAAAACATATCACATTTGTGAGATATTAACCATCTTTCTCTTTCTCTCTCTCTAGACTGGTGACGGGAGGGATTCTTCCAGGTCATTACACTCATATCTTTGTGGACGAGGCAGGCCACGCTGCAGAAACCACGTGTATCATCCCTTTGTCAGGTGACAAACAAATTCAGCTTGATTGATATGTCTGATATTGTACATTGGCTCTTCTCTTAGTGTTTCTGTGTTTGTTTTGGTCCACAGGTCTACTGCAAGCAGAGACTGGTCAGGTAGTGCTCGTTGGAGACCCAAAACAGTTAGGCCCCATCATCAAGTCCTCCGTGGCACAGAAACATGGCATGGGTAAGCACTGTGCATTTCACATACATAAACACATAGGCAACCTGTGCGAGGACAATAGCTTGTTAGTTTGTTTACGGTGAGCTACACACCACCGTCGCTTTAGCGTCCATGTGGGGAACGCCACGTACCGCCCCTCCTTCACTTCCCCCCTCCTATACTCCCTCCATCTGCCACACTAGTTCCATTAAGACTTGAATGTCTCAGAACCTTTTACATTGCAACAATAACAAATGCAAAATAGTCTTTTTTGGCCCTCCTAGCTCCATAAATCAGGAGAGCTTTTTGACAGTGTCTTGACTTTTGATGAACTAACTTCGACAAATCCCTCTATTCCTGTCAACTCTCATGTCTCCAGCACGTTCAGAATGCAACAGCTAAGATTTATACTGGTGCCAGACAGAAAATGCCATAAATCCTAGATTTTTGCATCTCGCCACTGGTCCAGTTAGATATGGAATTGGTTTTAAGATTTTGCCCACTTTTAATTGTGTTTTTCACATGTTTTTATCTCATTTAATTGTATGTACGTATTTATTCTATTTTCTCTTGAATGTGTTTTGTGTTATCTATCTCCTCCTTATTTGTTTGACTATTCTTGTTTTTATGCCTTCCTGTAAAGCACTTTGTAAACTGTAATTTCTGATAAGGGCTATACAGTCTATTAATATTAGTAGTAGTAGTTTGAAACCTTTACTCTGTGCAGATGTGTCCCTGTTGGAGCGTCTGATGAATGACTTCAAGCTGTACAATAAGAATAAGAAAGGCGCATTGAACAACCGCTTTGTCACCAAATTACTGAGGAACTACAGGTGTGGTAGTGGTGACGCTTAACTGTGTTGCTTTAACTTCCCGTGCCACTTCTCACAATGTCACTTTTAAATCATTCTATTCTATCCTCATCCCTAACTCCCTTCTTCTTTTCCTCTTCGCTCTCTCTCAGGTCCCATCCGGACATTCTGAAGATTCCCAGTGAACTCTTCTATGATGGAAAGCTCGAGGCTCACGCTGATAAAGAGAAATGCAACTCCTACTGCAGTTGGGAACCCCTGCCCAGCAAGGTCACACACACACACACACACACACACACACACACACACACACACACACAGACGCCTCAGACATAGAAAGGACGTGTTAATAATTTGTTCATTCTCTCAGGACTTCCCATTGATCTTCCATGAAGTGGTGGGTATTGATGAACGAGAAGCCAACAGTCCCTCGTTCTTCAATGTAGCAGAGGTGGAAGTGTTGATGGACTACCTCAAAAAACTCGTTCATGATCTGCACAAAAAGGGCGTGACCAAAATTGAACCACAACACATTGGCATCATTTCTCCATACAGGAAACAAGTGGGTACTAACTCTGATATTAATATACGCCCATAGATCATTAGTGAAGTGATACTGTTACATAGTTTTATTGTAAGCTCTGTAATAACCATAAAATGGACAAACTAAATGAACCGAACTTAAGGTTAGGGTTATCCTGGTCACGTGATCCATATTTCTGTGTGCCACACAGGTGCAGAAAATTCGCCAGGCCCTTGCGATAGTGGAGAAAGACCTCAAGATGAACTTTGAGAACATAACGGTACGGAAATACACAGTGACTATTTAAGGTTTGCTGGAAAAACACGAGGATACTTTTTGAGATTGTAAAACCGCCCTTTTTACCAAGTGTGCATTTCTGTGCTTGTTATTAGGTTGGCACAGTGGAGGAGTTCCAGGGTAAAGAGTCAGAAGTGATTCTGGTGTCTACAGTGCGAAGCAATGCCAAATACATGGAGCATGACAAACGATTCACCCTCGGCTTCGTGAACAATGAGAAGGTGAGGAACGCTACACATGCATGTCAATGCACCATGGCATGCGGGACATTATGGTGTCGTGGTGGCGTCTGTCTGTGTGTAGACACATTCGTGTGAACGCAATAACTCAAGAACAATACATGATAGAAACGTCATAGTTACACCACAGGTTCCCCCTATAGAGTAGATGAGCCGATTCGATTTTGGAGAAGCTCGCTGCACACATTTGCATATTACTGAGGAAAAACAGATTTTCTACCATCTATATATAATCTGTAAACTACTATAACTGCTTAATTGCTTTCAGATATGGAGTTAGTCCTGCCCATGTGTCATGTGAAGACAAGAACGTTGACATAGAAATAGCTTCTAATTAATGCATAAATTATTATTAATGGCCTCATTAGCATAACGGAATATGGTGAATTAATTTAATTATGTTCCCATGCCTCTTGTTACAAAATGTACACTATTTCAGCGCCAATAGAGACACACACGCTCAAACAGTTAACCTAAACTATCCCTTCAGAGGTTCAACGTGGCGATCACCCGAGCAAAAGCCCTGCTAATTGTGGTGGGAAACCCGACAATGCTGAAAATGGACCCTAGCTGGGAGCGGTAAGACTACGAGCCTTCATCAAACGACTTCAGTCCTATACTCTTTAAATAGAGCAAAGTGTGTTGGATGAATGGCTGTTCTAACACCTGCATGCCCCACATGCTCTCCTCTCCTGTTAGGTTTATCGAGTACTGCTCCGATAACGGAAGCTACGTCGACCTCTCCTGTGAACAGATGATGTTGGAGCAACTGTCTAAACTCACCATAACTCGTGGTGTTAAACGTGCGTGTCTCTCTCACACACATACACACCCACACGTACTGCCTTTCCTTTGCCAGAACATTTCCTTCAAGGCTAACTGGTGTTTGTGCTCTCTTCCCTTCCCCGCTCTCTTTCGGTGAACTACAACCCCCCCACCCCCCACAGCGGAGACTGCCGACGGCGTGACTGGGGAACAAACTGTGGGAAAGAAACCTCGCACACGCAAGGTCAAAAGAATGAAGAATAAAGAATTGGGAACCGGAAAAGAGATCATGACAAACAGCTATAACGACCAATGAAATCAGACCGTTATATCAGCCCAGAGTGCCAGTGAATTGAATGTGCCTGTTGAACTGGACAGACATTCCCATCGTGCCTTGAAATGTTTTTACAACTCTCCATGCCGTTCCATGGCTTATCTCTCGTGTAGCGTATTGTCTTTTTTCAACACGTTTTTACTTTGTACACAATAATCACTGCTTGCTCTCTTGATGTTACAAAAGGTCACTTCCAAGTGCTTTGCTTTGATTGATATGTAGAGCAAACGCCTGCCTGCATTATATTCTCCCTTCCTCCACACAACTCCGTTCTGTCCCTGCAACTGGCATTCTGTCAGGAAATAAAGGTGCCGTTTCAGATGTGATGAAATGCTTTGGAACTCGCACGTGTCTTTTTCCCCCCACATGAAACAAGACAAAACTGTGTAACATCCAAGAGTATATCATGCGTTCTATAATATGACCAAGTATAACTCATGTACAATGTATGGTTCACGTGTTATTACAGTATTAGTGTGGTAAGCTTCCTATTAAAGGCAGATTGGTGTCCTTAAGATGTCAAATGTCACGGTACATCTAAAGAAGTGTGTTATTAGGATGTGTAAAGATCGCACCGGTACTGAAAATGGACTTCTAAGCCAGGATTTTAGTCTTCACATTTCTCGATTGGCTGAAGTGTGCCTTGCTTATGTTTTGAATTGGATTAGTGAATCAACATTTCATTGATAAAGAACCGTTTTCCGTGTTCTGTGTGCGCATGCTCCAACCACGGCTACAGGAGCCTCAAGTCAGTCGGAACCTGGTCATGTGCGCCATCTGATGCCGGACACCCCAATCCACTTTTGGGCTCACCCATTAACACAAAGCAGGAGCAGACGACTTCCCTTCGTCCAATCCCACCCCGTCTTACCCGCTCTAACCGGCCTGGCCCCCTTACAAGCATCAGACCTTATGGTCAAGAAGCAGAATGCTATCATGCCTGCAGCACTTAAAACCTGCATGAAAATCAGAAATATATTTTAAAAAATACATCGAGTTATGAGTTCGAAATGTTTGATAAAAAATGAAATCCGGTAGAGCGGAAACATTAAGGATGATCATGAACGAGTAATGAATGAAGTTAAAATGATACTTAAAGATGTTAAGGAATTGAAATGTGGCACGGTGGCGCAGTGGTTAGCACTGTCGCCTCACAGCAAGAAGGTCCTGGGTTCAAATCTCACCTGGCCCTTTCTGTGTGGAGTTTGCATGTTCTCCCCGTGTTCGCGTGGGTTTCCTCCGGGTGCTCCGGTTTCCTCCCACAGTCGAAGACATGCAAATGTGTGTGTAGTGTGGTGCATGGTGTGATGTACTATGTATATGACGCACGCAATGTGAAGCCCTTTGAGACATACTTGTATAAAAGGGCTATATAAATAAAGATTGATTGATTGAAAATTGATTATTGGAGGATAAGTGGACAAACTGATGTGTGTGTTAAGAGAGTCGGGCTTAAAGGTCTTAAGGGCCAAGTTGGGGACATGTTGATACTGAAGACAATCGAACAGGAAAACCTGCTCCAGATGGTCGGAAGCCTGAATTGCAAACACACATGTTGTCCTACCAACAAGATGTACAACAAAACCATCCGTATTGATCGTTGGTCGTGCGCACAACAACAAACCATCTAAACCGGCGTGCTCGTGCACATTTGGGTCATTTACATCCGGAAACGCCCCCCCGATTAACCATATATGGTCACAAAACATCCGTTCCAAAACCACGTGACTACGGCCGTTTTATTCCTGACTGGAATAATGAGAGAGCGAAGAAACGAAAGTGACAGAAATCGAGGCTGCTGGTCCTTTTTATTTAACGCCACTATTTATTGCCACGTGGTCTGTCGCACCGGTTATATTGTGACGTCTCTCCTCCCGCAGTCCGAAGACACGAGCGTGTGTGTCGCGTGGTGTATGATGTCATTAGTATATGTTGTATGTATGTGGTAAATCGCTTTGGATAAAGGCGTCTGCTAGATACTGTAATGAGCGCAGTTGGTCACTAATGGAGCCGACGGAATATCAGAAGCTGGCGAGTTGATATGACTCAACAAAAGGCAACACGTCTGAAAGATATTGCAGACTTTGTTCCGCCTCTTATCGGTTGACACGGCGACTGTGTGCTGAGTCATCGTCATCACCGTGTTTATAGTTTTGATGTTCGCTCTAAGTTT
>OMOT01027461.1:0-13261 GCA_900312575.1 Acanthochaenus luetkenii | reverse complement strand
AACTCCCCGCCTTCAACACATCCGTCTCTCCTCCTATTTCAGTCAGTTGCTCGGGCTGGACATTAATGAATAGACTGTCCAGATGTTGACATTGCCAGCAACCGAGCCGAGATTGTGTGGCATGACAGCAAACGATGGAGGGCGATGTTGAGAGAATGGAGCGCAAACAGATTTAGCCGCCAGCGTTGCTTTGATTCAGCCGCGTAAGAAGCTTGCGGGTTGCAACCGCACTAGTAAGCTCTTGATTGTGGACCGTGAGAGACTGAAGGCCGTCTCCATGAGGGGGACTAAGTGAAAGTGCCCTAACTCGGAAATCAGCCGTTCTTTGGTTTTGAGGCCGACTGTGATTGTATACTATAATCAAAATCAAACCCAATCACCCAAGACTTCAGGGTCTGCGGGATTATATCTGAGTTTGTTGCTACGGCAATCAAGTCAATCCCACAGTGGTGTTTCCAGCATGTGGTGAAGGATTAGATGGTGATGTCAGACATCTGTGTCCATCTGTGTCCAATCCTCATTTTAGACGCTTGTCCCGTTCTTGGACGACTGATGACAGTCTGACACTTTCAGAGGAATGTACTGTAGTTCTATGATGAGTTTCAAACTCCTGTTTCCACCCCACTTCCTTTTCCCGTCTCTTGCCTCCCCACTCTTGTCCCAACCGCCTGAAGTAATATGGCCTATGAGGTAAATACCATTTGTTTTGTGGCTTTCCTGTGATGGCTGAATAATGGCTTGCAGCGTGTGGCTGCATGAGAGTCCCGGGCCAGGGATGGGAGTAATCTAGCCTTTCTCTCTAAATGGTGACACAGGGCAACGGAGATTAATGAGAGTGCAGGGGTCCTAACACTTTCTCTGCTCCAGGAGACACAGCACGTGCGCAGCTTTGCGTTGTTTGCACGTTACGTTTGCCAACAGCTATTAACTTTGTCTGCTGGCCCTACAATGCTGCACTATGTTAGCACTGACACTACATTAGCATCGGCTCTATACGTCATCAGAATTCAGAATCAGAATCAGAATCAGAATTGGTTTAATCGCCAAGTAGTTTTCACGTACAAGGAATTTGCTGTGGTTGTTGGTGCATACAGACAACATAAGAACAATAGTAATAAGAACTCAAAAAGGAAGTAGTGCAAAAAACAAGGAAGTAGTGCAAAAAAACAAGGACAATATGTGCAATATATCTGAAAGGGCTGAACAGCCGTGCAATAGCCCAAATAAAAATAAAAATATGGCCCTAGACGTCATGTCTTGAGGAAAAAGAGCGGTGTACTGAGGAGCTGAGTTGCAGAGTCAAGTATGGTAAAGTACAGTCGCGTGTAGGAGAGTATATTTAAAAAACATATATTGCCGTCTCTGAAGAGAACTCTTTGTCGGCCCGTCAGAGTAGGAATTGGAGCATTATTTGGACCTCTTCATTATTCTTATTATCATTGATCCGAGGTCATAAACTGAGCCGAGATGCTGAGTGATTTACTTCAACTCACCACTGGAGCTACTAGATTATTCATGTGCAGAATCTATGTTTATGTTCATGTTTGGTCATCGCAGGCCTGAATATTCTTTTAAGTAATCTGGGCAGATATGTAAGTACACTGTTGATAACCACAGAGGACTGTTAGCAGATCAGCCAATGTGGATAATACATATCCACCATCTGTCTGCAACATATAACCACAGAGAGGATTAATCCTGTACTTACGTAATGTGTGCGGCACAGAGCTTTGCATGCTATACGGTAGAGCTCAAAAATGCACCGTGCAGCGCTGTATTATTACAAGGTGACAACGAGAACACGGTTGCAGATAATTGTTTCTCCAGAGAAAACGAACGCTGCTTCACAAGTATAGCTGGGAAATGAGTATATTTTACATCAATGTGAGGCTTCTGGTATGAAGTACTCCACCCCCACCCTTTCTAAACAACAGATTACCACTGAAAATACATTGGATTACTTTCAAAGAATTGTGACCGAAGGAGAATGGCTCTGTCATTTCACACTGTGGCTTTGTCTGCCACATGCTGGAGCAACATCATAGCCATGATAGTCACCTCCCAGCCACGATGACTCACTTGCTCCAATATTCAACTGCTTTTAATGACAGAGAATCCAATCAATCCTACGACAGTCCGATCCTCCAGCAACCATTTTGTTCTAATTGTGAGTTAGAGACTCACATCACACAAGTCGTGTGAAGGATTTGTTTGAATTAAACCTGAACCCCTCTGTGGCCTTGGAGTCAAATTGAATGCTCAAATGTAACACTTATTCAATCAATTTCCTTTATTTAACCAGGTATAAAACTCATTGAGATTGAAATCTATTTCCCAAGAGTGATCTGGCCAAGAGGGCAGCGTGAAAACATTGTTACAACAATACACACAAAACAGTATATATTTGAATGCATTCGGAGCGGGGTTTCTCCCAAGGCCCCCGCATGAGGGAAATTAACGGCGAACAGAATCTTTATCTCACTCTCTGAAGCTATTTGAGGAACCTTCATAAAGCAACGACACCTCACGGTATGCTTTGGGCATGCAATTCTAATTGCAGCGCACTGGGAAAATGTTCGGAGGAATTAAGATAATGTGCCCCTACTGGTTATTTAATAGCCGTTTTGACTGTACAAATTCTGCCTGTACAGAATGGTGAAATGTTCTGCCATCAGTCTCCGCTCCTGTACGAGGCATGTGCCGGTATATGGTATTGACAAAAGAAAACATCATGACTGGTTCGCAAGTCCTTGCCCATTCTCCTACAACATAACTGCTTACCTGTCCCGCTGTAGTCATTGTCTGATATCACAGCTTAGAGACAATCAGTGATTTTCCCCCGATTTATGATACGTCACAATATTTTATCCTCTGCAGCAGTAACTCTGTACCCTTCTTTTGATTTATAATGCACCGTGGCCTCTGCCCTGCTCGGCAGTACACGCCACTGCACGCTCCTTGCGCTGTGGTGTAGCAGTGCTGATCAGTTAGCCCTTGGAGGTGATTTATGAGCAGTGGGATTTTGGGTCAGAACAACATAATTGAGCCTGTATATTCTCCAGAGCAGCCCTTGAGAAAGGGATATCAGGTAATGAGGGAGAAAATGACGAGCTGTAGACACGTCGGCTGTAAATCAGACTCCCTACAGCTGCGGAGAGGAAACATAAAAGTAAAAAAAAACACAAGTACACCTACACATAATTCAGTTGACTGACCCCATGAGCAAGGCTTTTCATTGCACCGTAATGTCTCTCCCTTGCTCCTCGCCCGTCCTCCAGTCACCCACTGTTAGACTGTTTGTCCCAGGGGGAGCCCAGGCGAGTGTGGATATGTAGGTACCTGGCTCCCTCTCTCCCTGCCCTCCTGCACTCTTCTCTCAGGAGCCTCGGATATTTTGCCTCATTAGGATCTTTGCACCTGGATTCAGAACCATTCTTTTGCATTGCAGGAGTCAGAGTGGATCCCAGAGGGGTTTTGAAGGAGAATACCAGATCCAAGAGTCGTTGGAGCTGCACAGCTAATACAGATAACTAACTCTAACGCTGACAGAGAGCCCTCTGTGGAGGTGAATGATTGTGTGTCCGCTACTGTACCTGTCTGGCGCCAGCGGAGGGAGCTGAGGGAGGAGATACGGCGCCAAAGAGGTGGAAAAGTAGACTCACAGTGGACACAGCACCTGCTGAAGTCAGCACCATTGACTGACACTTGTCACTGCGGTGTGTGTGTGTGTACGTGCTGTGGTGCCGTGGTGGGAGGAATAGGGGGTTCTGACTACCCAGGGCCCCAAACTAAGTGAGGACCCCTAAAGTGTCTGGACTAAACTGCCTTTTGCGGTCCTCAGGGGTATATTTAGAAATATTTGAATATACTTCTATTTCACACGGATCTGGTTTTGAAACAGGGCTTGGTTGAAATCCACAAAACTGTGCCCTCTTGTCAGAATTTGAACAGGAGTCTACTGGTGAAAGTTTGGTTAAGGCAGCAGATTAGTGCTATCAGGGTAGCACCCAAAACCCATTCTTTCAACTAGGGATGTTTCTGATAATTGATCAGTAAACGAATGTGTGGAGGTGTGTTTGACTTGTGGATGGGGTAGACATAGGTGTTTTGTCATAGATGGAGTAATGGTGGTGTGGGGAGGAGAGGAAAGTGGAGGGGGGCCCAGAGTCTCCTCCTGTGCATAAATCCTCGCTACACCCCTGCGCATGTGTTTGTATCTACCTCTCCCTGCGGCTGGGATGTCCCACCATGCAGGGTAACGCTCCCGAATTTCCTGCAGGGGATGATGGTGATGACATTTGTCATTTCTTCCCCTGGATTCATTTGTAATCTGTCAAATTGGAATTTCCACACATTGGACTTGGACAGAATAAGGCCAGAATAAGGCTCCAAATGTGCTCTTGGGCTGTAAATTGGCTTCCATTTCTCTAACTATGTCCCCAGACCAATAGATGCCGTGCCATTCTGTGGAGAGTCTGCACTAGACTCTCGTATGATCACTGCTCATAGCACAATGTTGTTTGACAATGGAAAATGTACCCTCTTAACAGTCATAATAGTCTATGGAATAGTGTTTGAAGTCAGAATGTTTTGCTGTGATTAGCCTACCCTCTCACATTTTTACAATAATCTTCTAAGCAAACACATTTTATTGGTTGTACGATTTTAAATAATCTCCAAGCTTTTGCAAATTATTATTATCCAAATAAGTAAGACGTCAACCTCGGGAAGAGGTTCCCGTTAATCACCCATGTAAACATTCACTTCCCCAGCTAAGTCATCTAAAATTAGACATGTTGGCCTTGGATATTTATGGAGACGTGCTGCAGGGAACAAGACCTCTCCCAGTAAGAATTTGGATGTTTTTCAGACAAAGCAGATACACGTCTTGTTTTATTATTCTAATCCAACTGTCAAGCTTGCCATAAATTATCGAGTGCCTTCTTCTGCATTACAATGGTAGCAGCAAGTACCACATCAGATGCGTACACCTATGGGAAAGCAAAGGATTATAGTTTCTTCCACACCACATATAATTCATCATTCTGAGTTTGCTGCTTATATATTCATTGGATTAAAAATGAAATCCTGCTTGCTTGGTTTTACATCATGTTTCTATTATTCTATGTGTGAATAACTGTGTCTTTTCTTGTAGCCTAATAGCTGATAAGCAGGATAATTCTCCCACTCTTGAAATCACACAACCTTTGCAGCATTATACTTTTCTAATACAAGGGCTGTAATCATTCTGTCCAAACTG
This sequence comes from Acanthochaenus luetkenii, assembly GCA_900312575.1. NCBI lineage: Eukaryota > Metazoa > Chordata > Actinopteri > Beryciformes > Stephanoberycidae > Acanthochaenus > Acanthochaenus luetkenii. The sequence continues at coordinate 8,001 of OMOT01027461.1, read as the reverse complement.
TCTCATGCTGAAGAAAGCTTTTGCGGGAAATGCAACGCCTGCAGGCAACCCTGCTGGATAATTGAGGGTGGTTAGCAGTAGCAGAGATGTTTTGTGATTGAAGATTTAATGTTACTTTGCATTCTAGAAGAGGATGTTGGTTATCGACCATCTATAAAGACTGGAAGGCTGTCTGTAGGCCGGGGCCAGGATCTGTGGCTATTGATCGGCTAGATCTGCAGGGGAGGAGAGTGGCCCCGGCCGGGGTCAGGCGGGTCTGTGGGATAGGCCGACAGTGTCAACCAGGAAAGAAACACACCGAGGCTACTTAGTGATGCGGAGTATATTTGATATGCAAAAAACAGATTCATTGATTTTTCATTGGGGCATCATGCTAAGTGTGAGGTGAAATGCCATCCAAGACGGATCTGGTTTTCAAAGATGGGGAGTAAGGCATAGGATTTCTGTGTTCCTATTGAATGGTGGCTGAGAAGGTAAGAGATATGGGATGCATAGCAGAGGAGAGGAAGAACAGCCGCTATATTCTTGACAAATTCATTATGTTGCCGTCCCCTTCCAGGGTTTTGCTATTTTATTCTCTGCTACAGGAACCCAATGCCCTTCTTCTGTATTACCTTCTTGAAATGCATTTGCACATCTCTATACAAGTTTAAAGCTCAACAGAGACCGTTAAGCCCTACGAGTTTGTATTTTATTTCCTCCCTTGCCGCATATGGATGTATGCCGATGACTGGCCGCATGAGACCAGGATTATAGGTTCCATTCAGATGTACGCCGGAGCTGAGTAAGGTAGAAGGGCTATAGGGCTGAATCTGACAAATCTCCTTTCTCTTGTCCGTTAGATGGCTTGCTGCATATTGCGCAGACTGTACCATGCAGTCTCACAAAGCCCTAACGAAGCTTTTTCCTTTGAACTTGTGTTGGAGGACGCCGACTGTCCCAAGAGACGGTTCTTCATCTATCATCACACAGGCTGTTTTGGGGGTTGCGGTTGTGCGGTCCCCAAGCCTTGTTCCTTGCAGATGCAATGTGGCGACACTGCAGAATCTGTTCGCAAAAAATAGTGCCATCTATAAACTCTCTTCCCGTTTCCTTGAGATCCTCTCAAGAGGAAGGGACACATTAAAATGTCAATACAAGGCAAGACAGTTTTGTTTTCAGTCCAGTGGAGCGATTTATTCAGATTCAGGGGAAAATATCAAACCCAGCTACTGGGCTAAAATCCAAAATCCTCTTTGGCTAATTGTTCAACATCCAAGCTGGTCTTCAGTCCCGTCAACTCGGAGAGGAGAAACGATGGAATAATGTAGAGGTCGCTCTGAATTTAACTGAAGGTGCCAAGAACTCCACCACGATCAAGCAGATAGGAACACAAATGAAAACATCTCCGACCCATTTAATTGTTTGTTTGTTTTTTTGCACACTTACAATCAAGGATTAATCAAATACCCATTGGCATTATATACTCTTAGCTACACAACATTATCTATCCAACACATGATAACAACATTAGACGAAAAATGTTTACAATAGCAAACGGAGATCTAGGCAGTGCTTTCCTCATTGAAGTTAGCCTCAGTCGTCACATTTCGGTTTAACCCACCACACGAAATGAATTGAACAGGTTTTCAGATATTTCGTACGCTAGGGGTGAAATGACGTGCAGTGCCGTTATCATAGCCTGGACGCGTCATCGGTGGGGTAGTGCTATCCCAGCGCTAACGCACAGCCCCATCTTGGTACATCCATCGAAAGAACAGCTCTTGTGGGGTAACACATACGGTGTGTGATAAGTTGATGAGCTACTTGCAATGATGTTGCCCCTGAGGTTGCTTTGTTGCTTGAACGAGTGATGCAGCCATTTAGCACGCCTGGTTCCCAACCGCAGCTCTCCTAAGTGAGAGCAGGGCTCGTGCTCTGCCCTGGTGTGGGTTAGGCTTGTAAGCCCCAACAGGAGTTACCTGATTTACGCATGTGCATATCATACACAACACTGTGCGTACACTTACAAATCAATGACTCACGTGGCCCTGTACTGCGTGCCGTGTGCTCCTCTAGTCATGCTGGCGGGAAAGTGGCCGTCGTTTCTTTGCGATTACAGTACGTGTGTCTTTGAGAGTGCAGTCTATAATAGCCTATGCAGTTTTGGCCTAATACCCTGCATGGATAGTGATACTACCACATAATACTACCGCAAAAAGGTCGTCCCATCCCCCCCCACGCCACACACACACACACACACACACACACTTAGAGACGGTACTTTCTTAGCAGCTCTGATTGCCACATGTACTTCCTCTCTGGAAAGCGCTCCGGAATTCTAATGCGACGGAAGTCCTGGATGCATTTCTCCAGCTCCTGCTCTGGAGTCAACTTCCCCTTGTTTGCTTTCCTCTTTGCCGCCTCTCGTTCTCGGACCCCAAAGGTCCGCACGCGCAGCATGTCCGTCTTCCGTCGCATCTCTGTCTGCTGCAGCATCTGAATTGGGCCTTTCTTCGTGGGATGGTCCAGCGTCTGGATGTTGGGCTGCCGGGTCACCGGGCCGCAGATCACCGTCCCTTGCGGGGAACTTGCCTCCGACTGGGTCTCGGAACAGGAAGTGGAGAGCTCGTTGAAGGAAGTGCCGCTCTCTCCCTCGCGCTCGCTTTTGTGGCTCTTGCAGCAGCAATCGCAGTGGGAGGACGACCACCTAGACGGCCCACCTAAAACACACACACACACACACACACACACACACGCACGCACATATGCAAGACACACACACACCTGTGAGTTGTCTTGACCACAAATGACAGTAAATGTACTGTTCCTTCTGTATAGTGACAGATTCCAACAGTAATCAAAGGGAACAGTGTGTACTGATCAAACAAATGCTGACAAATGTCTACAGCTATTTCAAATATATTGTAAAGAATATCAGCTGAGTGTATTGTGTGTGTGTGTGCCTGTGTCTGTGTGCGTGTTACGTGGGGCCATGGACATAAGAACATGTAGCTTATTGCAGTTCACATTTAATTGCTGAGTCTCAAAGAGCTGGTGGGCTGTGCGTAATGCTTCCTCAGATAAGGAGCTCAGTGCAGCTAAGACCTTTCCCGCTTAGCAATGTGCTTTGCCTTCACAGTTTCTTATTAGAACTATAACCTGGCTGCCACGCAATAAGAAGCTGATGTATTATTCTAAATATTTGACTCTCAGTCAAATAAGTGGCGATGGTGCTTCTACCCTTGGGGGGACAACATGGTAGAAAAAGCAGGTAAAACATATAATTCATCTGGGCTGGCAACAGAATGGGGTCAGTGAATAGAGGTGCCTGTTGGTGTCCTGACCTCCTGTCACGCAGATTGGACATGAACCAGTTGATTCAGTAATCATAATAGTGTTCCTCCTTCCCCTTCCTACTTCTTGTCTCATCACACTCACCTCCTACACTCATACACAGCAAATTATAAACCAGAAATAAAAAAATCACGGCCTTCAACAGCTATTTGCACAATAAGTGTATATTGTCCTGGAAGGCATTTTGCGTCCTGATCAAGTGTTTCGGTTTCAGCTTCAGTGGGCAATAATTATTTCCCGCGTTTCATATTCAGCAAAACTCGAAGAAAACACACATTTTAAGAGCTCCGTAGCTATATTTCATTCCAAACTAAAACAACAACAAACAAGGCCTCATTTCGATGTGCTAAAGGGTAAAAGTGTGCAGAGTAGAAAACCAATATGCTCACTGTAATATAAAAGAACTGTGTATAAGAAATAAACTCATGCACAGCCTAATAGCTTTTCCAATGTAATGATGCAGACTCAATAGTAATGATATCTCTGTGGGAGCAATAATTTGGCCATTACCTCCTTTCAGTACATGCAGCAATTTATATCGGAACAGAGTTCAAGGGGGATTTTAAACCTCTCTGTACTCACTGTAATAATGACCTTATCGCTAGTGCTATGGTTGCATTGGGCTGATAGTGAAAGAGTCACTAACAGCTTTTTAATGGCTAATCCGTGAGTGAAGAGGCCAATCAGCACACCAATTTGCCCCGACCAAAAATGAATCGAGCTGAATCCGGCAGCCTACTTGCAGCAGGCAAATGGATGCAGGCGCTTTACTGAGGAGGATCAAGAGGACAGAGGCTGAGCATGGTTTCTAAATGGATGGACGCTGAAGTCCAGAGGGGCGGCCCGTTTAGGAAAATAACACCCAATAATAGCGTCATCCAATTTTCAGGCCATGCAGGAAAATGAATTGTAATATAGAGACAGGCCGAGAAGCACCTGGGCTTTCATCTTGTTTTGTCCAACAATTTGACTTTGTCTAAATGGAGCATCGACATGGAAATGGCAGACACAGGCTGTTGCGATATAATATGCAAAAGTAAATCTCTGATCTAAGCTGTGTCTGTGTAAGCATGACTTTTAAAGAACCAGCTCGTGTATCGTGTTTTGGGATGTGGTGTGGCGGAACATTTTGACGTCCCCTTCACACAGTCAAGACAGGAATCTATGAAGAGCCTTGCCAGGAAATTGTACATCCTCGGGTACATTTAAACAAGTGGGTGTGTATAATACACTACAGTATCTTTTCAGGGAAGCTATTGATTGCTATGTGTTTGTTCTCAGATCTATATAGCCTGTCCAACAGATCATATTCCAGCCCCATTAAAAGACGAGGGCTGCTCCTCAGACCAGACTCGGGCTGTAGCTGCAGATCTAATAAACAACAGAGAGAGGAAGGCGAGCTAGTCTGCACCGAGGACGAGCACGGAGACTGGCATGTCTCAGGGGTGTCCTCAAACTCCTCTCCATCTCTCATGGCAGCGGCAATTTTTACTTTCATGGCTGAAAGAGGTTGTAATTTGACGGAAATCACAGTGCCTGGATATTAAACTAAATGAAAATTAGAATTTTACCCGTAGTAAATGAAAAGCAGGACGTGATTGGGATTGAAGGCGGGTCTTCCGTGACACACACTGGCGTGCAAATGTCCGTGGATTTATTGCCGGATATCAGTGTGTTCGCTTTTCCTCTGCTTCTACACTGACTCATCAGGGTTTCTGATGATTACCGCTTTAACAGCACAGCAATCTTGTGCTTCAGTCATGTGATCTGAGAGCGGCTCTGCACAATCACACACTTAATGACATCCGCAGAAACAGGGGCTGCGATCACGTATCAACAGCCAGGTAGAAACAGCATCAGAGATGGGACAGTGGCCAGCACCAACACCGGGTAGAAACCCTGCACAGGTGTCTGAGATCATATATAATCCAAAGACACTCTCTTACTCGCTCTCACAGACTCATTACTTGAAGAAAGTTTTCATCGGCCGATTGATCGCGACAAGCGGACGCTGTCCCGTCCCAGAGTCAGAGGGGTGACTGGCTCTGAGACGTCTACACCAGCCCCTCCCTGCAGGCCTGGCCCCTGCCCCACCACCACCACCACGCCCCTCCCCTCAACACTGATGAAGCAAGATGGATCCTCACCCTGTCAAGTGCAGAGTTCAAGATATTCAAAGGCAGAGCGGCACCTAGGAAAAGTACAAAACTCCACGTACAATCGTGACCTCCGCTTTTCATGTTTCCAGCACTGACTTAGGATATACATCTTTTCTGTACGTGCTGTGATTTGTTTACGTTGGCTGTCTCGCGCCCTCAGAAATAAGACATGTCAGTGCACAATCACTGTCTTACCAAGACATCATTCAGGGGCTTGGAAGCGATCAATGATGCAAATAATCGCCGCCTTATAAAATACCGCTGATGAAGCTGAGGCAGAGGTCAAGCAGCCAGGAGCCAAAATGTCAGCCACTGCAGCTGCTAATTGGCATAGACGAGATTCAGGGTCGATGGATTTTTGCCAGCTGGCTTTACGCTTTACTTCGTTTATGGCGAGGAAGGATGCCTTCTTCTCCTCCTCCTCCTCCCAGATACACAGCTCCCCTCCTGCATACCAACACAGGGGATCCCCTGGTTCACACAGCCCTGCCCACATGTGAGAAGCTGTGCTATCCCAGTGACCTGAGCTGTGGGAGTGATCATTAGGGTATTACATGCGAGTTAGTGAGGCTACGCACCCGTTTCCCCCAAAACAGATATGACATGCCGAAAGAGCAGAACCAGGTGATAACTGGGTTTGAAGCTCATCTCTACCTTCTTCCAAAGGGGGACTTACAATAATAATGATAATTCATTACATTTCAAAATGAAAACTTTCTGCAGGTTTTCAATCAACTCCCAAGGTGAGCCAGCTTGTCCACTTGAACTGATGTAGTGCACAAGGTTCAGCAACCATTGTGAGGAGAAATGGCAGAAGCGCATGTCCGAGCATTTCTCTGCCCAGGTGATCTTTAGACTTATGCAAGTTATTCGTGGGTGCGTCATCCATCTCTCGTAAGCACTGCTAATCTATCCAGGCTCCAACTAGGCTCTCCAGGAGCCCTGGGACGGCCCAATCTCGGCCTCCATTACACCCCAGCGATCGATTACTTTCCTCCCTCTCTCCCCGTCACCTTGTGGCCATTGTTCGGGACCCATCACGGCCACACGCCACCTCATTCACAGGCCAGATGAAGACTACACATTTATATCAACACAGTACACCTGGCGTGTGTAATCATTCTCCGTCTACAGTATATGTGCCTCCCATTTTGACAGACACCACTGCACAGCTCTTTCAGAGTGGAGAAAATGAAACCGTCCTGCTGTACAATGATGATGTTCTCTGCAACACTGACGTGGAAGCAAGAATGTGAAAAAGGTATGAGGCTATATTATTCAAGAATCATAATAGCTCATCTTCATCCCTGAATAATATATATATGAAATATACAGACTGAAAGCCAGTTTCCCTCTTTGATAAACATGATATATTATTTAACATTTCGTCTTTTGTCCAAAGGGTAATGTTTTGAATCATCCAGTCAATTTGGTTTCAATTTCAATGCCATTTAAAATGGGATGGCATTTGTCTTTGATAATAAGTTGCAACTCCAGTGAGTGACTACAGACAAGGAAATATTTAGAGGGCTCAGATTGCTTTTTAATTAGGCAACTGTTCCGTTCCTCCCATCCGCCAGAGACAATTAGCAGCGTGGAGTCTGGTCCCAACTGCAAACGGAAGGGTCAGAGTAATTTAGCACCGGGGCAATAATGCTGTCATTACCAAACCCCCAAAAATGTAATGTACCAATCATAATAGACGACCTACATTTCTGCTCGACAAACAAGCCGATCGGCTCCCCTGTCCCGCAGAGAACGCCGCACACGGCAGAAAGAACGGCATCCAAATCCAAGCTGGTTCCCTGGCTTCTAACCATGCTAGCTACTGGTCTCAATCCCAATCACTCCGATGTATGCTGCCAATGGGTTTTGATATGTTGGGGGAGAAACCAACAGGACGCATCTTAACTGAGAGTACGACGTCGTTACTGTATGGGGGAGCGAGTCCCCTGACTATTAACACAGACGAAATGTTGTCAGTTACTGGTGCCACGCAGTGAATCGATGAACGTCTGCTGTGGGCCGTGTGGAAGCTGTGGTCCACGCTGACGCTGAAGGGAGTCAGAGGAGCCTGTAGAAAACAACTGACGCATTGAACAAGATGGGGCCACACGGATGACGCTAAGCAACCGACAGCCTGGAAGGATGTCTCTCAACTTCCCCGTTGCCATTTTCACTCCATATGAGCCAGTGATTATTTGGTGGGAGTAACAGACACCGTTGAAGAGCTACACTGGAAATAACAAAAACAACAATCAAACGCGTCCGTTTCGAGACAGCCCCCCAAAGGTGCACTTGTCTACATGAACTCTCAGTTTAAGACTACCTGCCCTGGGCCAGCCTGTGTCCCACATTCAGAATCAGGTTACAGTATTCGCTTTAAAAGCGGATGCGGGCCACTGTGTTGCTGCGGAGCAAAGACTCCTGTCTGCCTTTGATGTGTCTATCCATCATTCTGACTAGCCCTCTTCCTCCTAACGCTCTATTTGTCCGCTTCCTTTCA
>OMOT01027457.1:0-13209 GCA_900312575.1 Acanthochaenus luetkenii | reverse complement strand
GACTGAGAGAGAAAAAAAGAAATAGAATCCAGAGAAATGGAGAGATGGGAACGTTGTATATGTAACATTGATTAAGATGCACATCAGCTCACCTTGGTGGCTCAGAGCCTCCTTTGCCCATGGCCAGGTTGCAGCTCCTGCCAGCTCCTCGCGAGCCGAGTTGTTGGCAAAGAAGACATTGAGCCTGTCAGTGCTGCTCAGATGTAACTCCTCTTTTAGCTCCTTCACGCTCATATAGGCCCTGCAGACATGGACATGGAAACATATATTACAACCCCAAAGCCACATTCATGTAGCCTAAAAATGAAAATTTCAGTTCCCATTACGTTTTAATTTATCATTTTTGATTTGAAATAACAGTTCAAGGATCTGTTTAGCACACTTATCTTTAATGATGTCAGTAGTCTGTGAGTCATTACTGTGTACCTGCTTTGTAACACCGTGGTACTACAGCTGGCTTTCACCTTACATTCAATTGAAATGACTGAAATAGCGCAGCAACACACATTAACTGACTTGTCAAATATGACTGAGGACTTTTGAAGAAAAAAAGGAATATCATTGCAAAAGGACGTCTAAGGGCCTGGAGTATTGTGTGAATGAAATGAAGAGAACAGCAGAGCAACTACGAAGACCGTGTACAGGTAGAGGAACAGGAGAACCCAGCAAAGAGGATTTATTTCATGCCAAGCTCCAGAGGTCACCTCTCACTGCTATACTGAATGAATAATGAATAAACACAATTTGCAAGCAAGTTATGGCCTCTGCCACAAATGACCTAGACCTGCAACAAACCAAAAGACTGAGTTTAGAAGAAGAAAAAAAACATATGAAGCAAGCAAACCGAACGCTGAAACCATATGCGCTCAGCCAACCACAGCTGTGTACCCAAGTAATTACGCACACAGGAACGTATTTGGGCAGGGAGCATCATTACTCCACACATTGCTTTTCGCAAAGGTGTTATACAGCCTCACCAGAGGTGTAGTGGTGCCTATATGCAGGTATACAGTGTATACCCTCCTCTGTGGAGTGGGATTTACCATATAGGCTACTCAACTAAAAATAGCGAGTGATATGTCTCAGTGTCCATCACTCAGACAGCAGCATAGCCAACGCGTCCAATAGGCAGAACAGGCGCTCCGTCATAGGGCCTCCACCAATCAGAACAATTACTTTAACAATTTAAAAGAGATGGAAACTGTGAGCCCATAAAAAATAGACCTGACAGGGCTTGATTTAATGTGATGGAGCAGACCGTACAGTCTGAAGGCAGCGCTCAAGCCGGTGTGATTAAAAGCCAAAAACAAGTTGTATAGATCTAGTGAAGAGGTGTCACTCTTTCTCACAATGTAAATTTATTTACTTGTTCTACACAGTTAAAATCATTCCATTGACGTTTTGGCCCATGAAGGAATGATTGCAATTATACAGAACAAGTAGGTTAAATATATTTATATAGTAAGCGTCTGATGGAGCAGGCCAGTCAGCCAATCACAGGCCGTCAAACTGTCAATCATCATGAAGCAATTCACGGCAATCAAACGGCAAGATGACTGGGACTTGGACTTGGACTTGAGCACCGGTGACTTGAAACTTGACTCGGACTCGAAGTATGGTGACTCGACTACAACTCTGGATGACAGTGGGGAGCCAAAGACACTCGTCTGAGAAGCACCATCAACAATGACCATTTTTGTTATACCATTTCATATTGATATCAGTTGTTTGAGACTAGACTTAGTTTACGCCACTTCCGTTTAGCAAACCAACTTGGATTGAAGGAGCAACAAAAAGTTTATTTTCCAAACCGCTGCGCTGGAAAATGAATATTGGTGGAAAGCTGGTGAGGCTCCTCGACAAGCTGAAGTTAGCTGTTGGTTGTGCTGCAGCTCCAACGCTAGTCTCCGGTGGGAGGTTAGCTTCTGCTCGACCCTCTTCGATGCTAGCTCTTCCGATGCTTACCCGTCCCTATCAGATGCAGAGGTGCAAGGGGTGGGCTGACCAGCCGAAGCACTGTTACTGACATTAGTAATGTGTCTGTGTCTTGCTGAACACAGCCCCTCTTCATTTGGCTTGGATTGATTAAAAAATCCCCAATTCTCTTTTGAGCCATCGTCTGCTGCTTACTTAATAATAATTGCTTAATAATAAAAACCTCCCAATGTCATACAAATTCACCCAAATATTATAATTCAGATGCACACAAAAAAACTGCCTCTACAGTAACCCCAACATTATCTGACAACCGCATCTAATAACTCAAGATCAAAGAATAAAGTCAGGCACCAATATACAACATAATGCCACATGCCTTGTCGAATTCAGTGCCAGCAAGTTGTTTTCAGCCTGGACAGCATGTCAAATTTAACAAAACACCTTTGCGCTCTGCACTCTCTCTCTCTCTCTCTCTCTCTCTGTCTCTCTCTCCCTCTCTCTCTCTCACACACATACACACACATGCTGTACACAGGTGCACGTACGTACACAGGAAAGACCAGCATTCCCTTGCTAGACAGGTCAGGTTACACAATTATTTACTCAGTATTACGAGGGTAGTCGTAAGACTTTGTACACTCAGTATACTATATGTCAACTCTTCTGCAACAGAGACTTCGCCTCAATCCATCAACATCCATCTCGGCCCCATATGTAACTTCCAAATTCTAACTGTTTGAATTGGTCATGGTACCTGAAACCGCTGACCCCTCCCTCTTCCTCTCCTCTGACTGTGATAAATTTCCCTGGAGACACTTTGATGTGTGAAGCTGACTTTGTTTTCCCTTGGCTAGGGAGATGTCACATGTCATGTTTCTCCTTTGCTTTCATAGCTGGAAAGCTTTTGCACCTATCATCATCCGGCCCTACTGGGTCTGAGAGACTTACAGTGGGGTCTCACTGACTGCCCGACGCTTGCATGCCAGACAGTTTGGGCTATTAGTTAAACCACCTATGGTTTTCTTGATTGAAAAATAAATAAATAAAAGTCTGCAAATGTGTATCTGTGTGTGTGCGCGCGCATGCATGCATGTTACTGTGTGTGTGCCCTTGCATCTGCTTTAAATACAGGTAATATTGTTCAATAAATACACACCAAGCCTTCCACCGGTGCTTCAGTGTATTCATTAACAAATGCAAACAAGTAGATTTCACATATATGGATATATGGATGAATAATAGATAATTTTGTTTGTGAATTATCTTTTTCTTTCATCTTGAACAGGCCAAGCTTTGGGTTGAAGAGTTTTTAAATTACAAGTTTATGGTTTATTGTTTCATCTTGTATTTCTTAAGAAGGGAGTTCAGGGTGTATGTGACTGATCAAGTTCAGCTGTGGGGCTGAGTTTGTTAAAATGACCATACTTCATTCTTTACCTCAGTCACTCCAAATGTATTTGGATGTTGTGTTTTATGTTGCATTTCTTAAGAAATAAATGAGGGTTTATGCGATTGATCAAGTTCAGCTGTGGGACTACGTTTATTAATATTACTTAACCATGCTTAAGTCTTTGCCTCAGTAACGTTAAGTGCACTGTTCACCAGACATATAATTCATATAATTTCTCATTAAAAAGTCTCTACAGGTTTGGCCCAGTGCCGTTCGCACAATGCCAATTGCCTGAGGGATAAACAGGTGAGCTTGTGACCCAAAGATTGCTGCTTTGAGTCCCTGAACCAGTTGGGGAAAGTGTGGTTGGTAGATGGAAGAAGTAACCCCTGTTCTCCCATGCACCACTGTCAATGTACCCTTAGGCAAGGAACTTCACCTCTGAATTGGTCCGGAGTCGTTGCTCAGCAGCCAAGACCCCTGCATGTGTGACTCCCTCCTCACGCAATCACTCCGTGAGTGCATTTGTTGTAAATTAGAACGTGTTTTCTCAGGCACTTTGCCTGGTTAAATAAGGTTTAAGATTCGAGATCCCTTAGGGAAACCCGGCTCTCACTACATTACTGAAGCAGAGGTCAGCTGAGGCTGCATGCAGTATCCATCACCCTAGACGGTGTAATCACTAGTGACGGAGAGTCGACCACTAATAAGTTGACTCTTCCACTTCTGATACTCAGAGAGCTTCGATACAAGCCTATGGCCAATCTGGCAAAAAATAAACGACTCTAAATGGTCGAAGTCAAAACCTACTGTCTATGAATTGACAAAAGTCCCATTTGTAGGCCAGTCAAACACTGTGAATCAACAGCAGATTAAGCACAAGCTCTGTCATCCCAATTGTAGATGTACATCCATTTTGTATATTGGTGTTGACAAGTCAACTACTTTGAACTTTGAGTCAGACTCCAGATAGAGAAATACACTGACAGTAGTCAACTGCTCCAGGATGCTCAAAATACTTAAAGAAACCCATAAAATACCTACAGCCCGGTATTAGCAAATAACCCTAATAGTGATCAAATGTGGTATTATTTAACTTACCCCCAAAGTGGTACGTAGGACTGTTCTGATGGTAGCCTCGCCTCACTGTTTTAGCTGCACTGGATTGGGCCAATGCTAACAATTAGCACGTTGCCATTGGGCAGACTGTTCCCCCGGCTAGCCTTCTTTAAAATAACGGACACATTTGTAAGCATTATTTGGTGGCGAGATAACACAAAGCCATCTTGTGGACACACGTTGCATGCGCAACAGAGGTCGGATGCGTTGAACATTTTCAACTTCTCCATCGTCCCCACTCTGTCAAGGTCCGCCGAAACAAATGTTTATATTTTTCCAACATATGTATGTATTTTCACACTTACATTTATTCGTTATTTTTATACATATCGATACATATATATTTCAATTATTTTGAATTGGATAACCTGAGGTAGAATCAATTTGCTTTTATTATTGGTGAATGTCTTTTGCGCCAACGTTATTACCGTTGTCACTATTTGGGAGACAGAGGAGACACCCACAAAGCTCCTGTCTTCTTTGACTCTGTTGGACTCCGTTGCGACTATGTGCCAATCCTGGCATCAACAATGACGTACGTCAAACGTCTGCAGAAAACGTTGTGTACTGGCGTAAGGCTGGCAATAACAATGGGTCAATCGTGGCTTTATAGCTGAGACACAAGTTTGAATAAACAAGCTTATTCTGAAGTAGAGCTGTGTTCAGGGAAACATTGCAGAGATCTTTGGGTTGTTAGTGAAAACTTGACCACAATAAAACTTTAATAGAATAAAACTTGATCAGATATTTTAAATCATGCACGCATGAGATTCACATGCAAGCAGTGTCAAACAAGGTTGGAATGGGATTGTTCTTTCAGGGGAAGAGAAGAGTCGCCTGGAGAGCTTTGCAAACAACCACAGCATCCAGGATTCGCTAACCAAAGGGGAATTGTGTCTCAGCATTAATGGACAAAATGTCCTTCTGTCAACCCCCCCGCACACACACATGCACGCGCTCGCTCTCTCTCCCTCCCTCCCTCTCTCCTTCCTCTCTCCCGTTTCTTTCTTGTGATGCCAGAATCTGCAGTGTACCTGGCCATCGCTCCAGGACTGGCTCTTGACAACAAATTTGTGTCGTGACAGCAACTGGCTTCAGAAACCTCTAGCCTAGTGTTGGCCAGCAGCAGCGGCCCAAACATAAAAATGGTTCGCTGTTCCACCAATGCCAACGAAATGTCATCCTCACATTAATTCTCTCTCTCACTCTCTCGCTCTCTGCCGAAGAAACTTGCAAGTTGTGGGCCAGGGACACACACACACACATTTTCAACAGGCTGGGGTCAGGACCCTTCCAGAAGACCTACACTACTGTTAGTCCACAGGGTCCAGTTTTTACGACACTCAGGTCTCCTGCGAATTGGCTGTTCATGTTGTTTGGAGGGTCAGGAGCCTAAGGACAGAATCTCTGGCAAGATTCAGGGCAGGAATTACATCACTGTGTGGAAGTACACACATTACTTTTGAGTTTTAGCTTTCCAGATCTGAATAACAGGGGCCTTATTTATGAAGTTTCTCATGCACACATTTGCTGCCAAAATCCCACCCAGAGATGTGATTTATAAAGTTATCTTGACATCAAAATCAACACATTACACTGATTCTCTCCAATTCTTTGTGATATATCAAAAGCTAAGACCTTATTCCTGTCTTTACCCACGGGGCAATTGCCATGGATACATTTTCATCTGTTGTTTGGCATATTCTTTGCACTGACCGTCAGATCAAATCTAGGATAAATCGTTGAGTGTTTTTTTATAATTGAGGGGTCTGGTCCTTAGGACTACCAGCGTGTTTGTGCAAAACAACAGAGGAGAGCGCTGTCTGCTGTCAAATTTATTTCATTAGTGTCCATCTCATCTGCAGGGTAGGAACATACTGAGACAGGGAACATCTGACCATAACATCTACCAAACCAAATTTCTTCCTTTCCCTCGTCCTATTTTTATTCCACCACCAACATAATGACAGGAAAACATAAAATGACTGGACACACATGTGTACTTACAACACACTTGAAGAATTTCCCACGAATGGTCACGCAGTGAGACCACACGCATGCTAACTAGGTTTTTTGTTTTTTACCTTCATTTAATTGTAACATTTTATTTATCCAGGGAAAGTCAGCTGAGCGCCTGTGTCAGACTCGTTATGCACATTCATACCTGGGAGCTGCCCAGTACAACCTCAATCTTCTACTATTGATCACTAGGAGCTGCCCAGTACAACCAGTCTTTTGGCCACTGAAGCACTTGGAGGGTTTAGTGCCTTGCTCAAGGGCACCTCTCCAGTAGTTTTCGAGCGAGGGGACAGCATTACTCGTTCACTTTCCCCACCCACATTTTCCCAGCCAGTCCGGGAAACCGGTGAACCTCTGGTCAAATGCACACTTCTCTAACCTCTAGGCTACTGCTGCCCCAATAGCAAAGACCAGCAACAGCGACAACAACAGCAATACTGACAAGATTGCATTGCGTGGGCAATTTGCTAAATGTTTTGCACCTCCGTTGTTTGAGAGCAGTGTTTTAATCTTATTCACAAACACGTTTATGCAAATCAAGTTGTGGACAAAGAAGCCCTCAAAAAGAGCACTGCGCAAACAGCCCCCTTCATCACCAATTGTAAGTGAAAATTACGAGTGTATATCAACCAAGATTGTCACCCTTGCACCCTAAAGTGCCCTTTATAATTGGAGCATTCTCTGATCTGATCTGAGATTCTAGGACAGAAAACTCTCTCCCTTGCTTTTCTGATCTGCTGACGATGATGCTCGCATCTTGCAGCAGTGATAGCAGCCATTCTGAATGGCAAAACTGATCTCTGCAAAAAGGATCTCATATGCATGATGGTCAGAGATCATTTCTTAAATGAACTCGTCAGACACCTGAGAGTCAGGAAGCATCAAATGTGTTTATTCACGCGTGGATGTGCAATCTGTCCATAGGCATATGACCGGACTGACACATAGATGTTGAACTTTGGCAAGTTACCATACAAGGTGAACTGACTACTGCCTATTGCTTGAAATAGAAATCGTTTGTTTTGCAACCATTTCTCTTGATTGACAGGTACAGGTGCTACTTTTCTGAGGTAAGCACTAGGATAAATTTGTGTGACCCAAGACCGTAAGCATGTTTCAACATTACATAACAATGCACTTCAGTAAGTGTTAGTAAATTGGGCACAATCTCAGTTTGCATTGCCTCACCTACAATTAACTATTATGTGGGCAAAATAATGGATTTACGCAAAAGATAAGAAGACATTTCTTCTTAAGTCCACTTACGAAGTTTCCGGGACAATTCTGGCATTCCTGAATGTGTACATTTTGAAAAGCATTGTATGTCTGCATCTGCCAGTGAACCATCACGATAAGAGTAGGCATTAAAATGTGTTAATTCCACTACTGGGGAGACTTGATGTTCTCTGAAGTTAGTTGGAAAAAATGCACAATGCAGCAGTCGGCCAAGAGAGTTGGAAAATATCGGCATATCGGATATCGGCAAAAAAATCCAATATCGTGAATCCCTACTTTTTGGGTCCTAAAACATCTGTCCAGGTTTTGTTGAATTAATTCCTTAAAATGTCCGGGTTTTTGCGTTGCTTCTTCCAACGACCATTTCCCCCGAAAATTTTCACTATTGTTTTTCGTTCCATATGTGTAACGTTACGCATCGACTATTTAAAATGTTGTGGCGCCGCACTGGTGTTACGCACAGTTACCAGTTTGTATTAAACTATTCTGTAATTCCATTGATTGTTGCTCAGTTAGATTTAGGTGGCTCATTTTCTGTAAAGTCCTTTGAGACTTGCTGTGATAAAGGGCTGTATAAATAAATTAACGTGAACTGCACATAGAACATAGTGCCAAGTTGTTAGTTGTCTGTTGAGTCACTTCTTTTAGTGCAATACAATTTAAAAGAAACGTCTTACAAAGACTTTCATGCTCATTTGATGAACAATCAGAAACTACTGTGAAAGATCAGCTCTTCAGACAAATATGGACGGGCAGACAAGACTGAAGAAAACTGAAGAGTGAAGAATAATTCTCTTTTTCTTTTTGTTGAATAAAAATTTGTTTTTGATGACCAAATGACCAAAGTTACGAACAGTATAAATATAAAATTCTGCAAAAAACTACATTTTACTGGTTTAAAACACATCCATACATCCTCATGTTAAGCTATCGCACACTGTCAGCCCCAGACATCAAGCGCTACACCAGTCATTTTAGAAAATAGCTCCAATCCCCATGTTCTGTTTCCCAGTGGCGCAGGGTAAAGCTTTTGGTTACAATTTGGATTAAGGATCAGCTCTTTATAAAACCAGGCCGACCTCATGGCGAGACTTCATGCAAGCTATTTGGAACGCTGCATGAGCCTGTCTGTCAGATTGAATGGAAGGCAGCAGGCTCCCGCTCGAGTTGTTTAGTAATAATAAGTGTGTACTTTGGCTTCTTAACCCTCCCTCCCCACTTCACAGAGCTCTCTCCAAAACCGCTGGGGAAAGGGAGAGTACCAATTTGTACATCTAGCATGTTGTGCAGTGTAATGCACAGCCCTCCTGAAGCACTGCAGCATGCAAAGGCAGATATGTGCCTCGTTTATGGAGATAAATTGTCTCATTAGTGGCCATTTATGCCCAGAGATAGTGTAGCAAGACTCCTTGACTGGAAAAAAACACGTACCCCTATTGGCCTAGAACTTCATACCCCTGGTGCTTTCTCTACTGTGACGCTCCTACTTTGTGTGAAGCCCTCTCCATTTTCCTGCTGTCATAATACAAATTGACATATATTGAGGAGAGTAAGGGTCAGCAGGAACCTCCTCCTAAAAAGTAATAATATAGTATTTCCTATAAAGTAACATCAAGGTATTAAGCAATATTGCAGTTTTTGTAGAGTAGGGAAGGCCGGGGCTGATTGTCACACTTTTTAATCCTGAGCAACAGATTGCTCAATAATGTTCATTTAGATATGTGTAGAAAGCCTGAGATGTTGGGTTCATGTTGAACTCCTTTTCACTCCTTTCGCTTATTCTGATAAAAAAGTTATTAACTGTTAAATACAGGTTGTGCACTTGTGTCAGCCCCAACCTTATTGTGACTACCAACCCATCAGAGGAATTGTGCCAGATGTGAGGCTAGCGACCACATGGTGTAAGCTACCTAAAGAAAACTCTATGGTAACTGTAGCTCCCTCTCTCTTCTTTTTACTACTAGCTATAGTTTATAGTTAAATATATGTCATACAAAGTTTGTATTTTTTTTACTTTTTGTCCTAAAATTATTTTCACTTTTAAAACACTCTGGTAAAAATATAATTATGACATTGACTTTCTGTTCAATGGCATCAGATCCAGCTGCTATGTTTCTTGAGAATCTAATACTACCCAGTTTGAAGGCAAGGTACTGCAGGAAAAAGGGAACATTTTGGTTCTACATGTCACTTTTTATCATTTTTCAATTTTTGCCTCTGTAGTTCTACATGGTCTGTACTTGGTCAAAATAATAACTATAATCTAGACTGGCTAATTAACTGATTGGTCAAAACCGCCCTCACCTCTCAGGCGACTCGGGATCGAAGCAGTTCTTGAGGACGGCAGTGACCTCCGGGTCACAGCAGTCTCCATCATCGTAGTCATAGTGTACACTGTTACACTCCATGTTGCACACCCCGTCCTGTCTCTTCCAGTTATAGCACGGCCCCAGTCGGATACAGTCCCCTCCATCGTGGCCCGTCCTGGGGTGGTCGCACTCAGGGTCACACTGACGGTTCCCAATCTTCCCGATCTGGCAGTTGCTGAGAATAAACCGCTGTCGGAGTGAGGAGTTTCGGACGGTGTGCACACTGAGATCCAGGGTGATGTTGTAAGGGCGGAAGGCCTTGGTCAGAGCCCGGTGCTGGAGCTCGATCTGGGCTTGTGACACGGTGGGATCTCCCCCGTCGTCATTGGAGAGGTTGACGATCCTGTAGCGGACTCGCTTGGGGGCGCGAAGCTGCCAGTGGTGGTTGTAGCTGAGGATGATGTCGGTGTTGTCGCAGAGCGTCAGGCCGCAGGGCGGCGGCAGGAATGGGGAGACAAGCTCTCGTTCAGGGACAGGGGTGTTGATGATGGTGGGATGGAGGCCAACTTTATATGGAGTCCACAGCTGTTCCACCTCAAAGTCAAGTGCAAAATCCAACATTATTTTAAAAAATGCTTTTCTTATAAATCAATAAAATAATGTTGATGAAAAGCAATGTAAAATCTAACAAATCCAAATATTTTACTTAGTAAGGAGAAGATGATGAAGGAAAAGAAAAAGAAAAGTAATTATTGACAGTGGTGGTAGTCATACTTTTTTTATGCATTTTATATTTAGAAAGAGTGCAATAAGAAGCAGCTATTATTTATACACAGGGTAGATTGCCTTTTACAAAGGATATGACCTGGTGCTTACAACAGTGCATAGTTCAGGATTTTACAGAATTGTCAATGATTATTGCAGCCAAAACCTTTTTTTCATTTCCTTTTAATTTGGGTCCATTTTGTGTCTTTTTGCATTCAGCAAAAATTCCAAGTCAAATTAAATGTTGCAATGATTTTCTGTTTGACATGTGTTTATCATATTCAAATTGAAACAATCTTATTTTTATCAGGTTTTTTTGTGAGACGTGCATAAATAGGTTGCTTTGAAGGGGTGACAGCCCCCCCAAAAAGCTCATTCATGGAAGGACTGAGCAATTGACATTGTAGAAACTGAATATAGCCAGTTACATCAGTGAAGTCAGCCCACAGCGCCAGGACCGGTTCTCTCTTATTGATTTGCAGCGGCCCTTTAAGCAGGTCCTCTTGAGAGCGGGCATGGCCCCACAAGACCACGCCCCCTACATGGCCCCTGAAGCTGTGTCCCTGTTCTGATTGGTTACCACCGAGGACGAGGGTTCTGCACGTCTTCATGAAGGGGCTGTAGAGATTCCCTGACTGGAGACTGCTCTCTCCCACCTGAGAAGAAAAGCAGAAGAGACAAGAAGAGAGGAGGGGTGGAAACATGTTTCTCTTTATATCAACATATTATAAATCAAATGGATCATTAAAGGTCCCGCCCAATGAGAATCACATTTCCTAATCTCATGGGAATGTTTAACACCATGCAGGTTAAATTAAAGTTACTCCAAATATTATAATTGTCAGCGTTGTGGAAATTTGATTAAGGTCCTTTGAGAAACTCTCCCTTTGGTTGTCAACTGAATTAAAGTGTTTTAGAAATACAATCTACTTCTTGGTGTAAATGAAGTCAAATATACCCAGATTAATTAATGCTCTGATTGGCTGACAGCATGCATAGGTGCCCTGTCATCTGTCCAGCTGGGTGCTTGCTAAACAAGCCAAAATCACGATGCCTAGATTTATGGATTGTCGATGGGTGCCGAAGTTCAAACACTGGATATGTGTTCCCCAAAGATGAAATGATTGGTATGCAGTGGATGGCACAATTAGAGGGCAGGATTAGGCTCTTGTCCTACAAGCTTTGTCTGCAACTGGCATCCAAAAACACCTGGATTTACTTGTGATTTGATGTTGACGAAAGGAGCAGTACTATCGCTTTTTATTGACCAAGAAGTCATACGTGAAGAAGAGTTAAGTGACTAACGCTAGGTACCATGGTTAACTTGTCCAGTTAGGTGGTGCTAAGCATGTGGATAGGGCCACGCCCCCTCCACCCACTGCGAATTGACTGAGCATTGAGCCAGAGGCACTAAAGCAGTTATAACTAATTAGATGACTCATCAGAAACAGAAAAATAGTGATACTCCTCACACTAGAAATCCATCACCAGCTGTTCCTGGCTGAATTACCATCATTTCACGGGATCGAATCAACTACAAATCACCTAGGATACAGATAAACCTGTTTTATTCACCTTTGTGAACTGAGCAGAAGGCGTTCCAAACTGAAGTAAACTGAAGCGGAACTGCAGATGAACTGAGGCCAGAACTGAAGCTGATCTGAACCAAACAAACACGACCGCGTGCCAAATCACACACCTTAGCTCCATCAACATACAGGGTCATGTTGTGGCCGTTGTAAGTGGCCATCAGGTGAGTCCATGCGTTGGCTCGGTACCGCTGGTGACTGTAGACTGTGGTGGATTTCACAGCTCGGTCCGTACGGAGCGTGAAGAAGAACCGGGCATCTTTGACGCTTGTGGGCTCCACAGTGCGAATGCCTACCGACCAGCCCTTCTCACTCAAGGAATGGGAACAGTTGTCAAATACACCTAGGGAGGCAAAAATGATGTTAATTCATTAGTTATTAAAATATAATCTTGTCTCTGCACAGAAAGAATACTGGCAGAGAAAAAGCAAGCAGAAATTCTCTCGCAGAAAGAAAAGACACATGGTCATCAACCTCAGGAACATGAACAAATACACATACTCTCCAAGTGATATAGCACAGTCCTAGACAGAGGAAGACACGGGGAGAGAGAGCAGACAGGCAGAGGCAGAAAGGGACAGAGACATGTAGATAGAGACAGAAAGACAGAGAGGACAGACCGGGCCAGAGACAGCGGGAGAGTAAAGGGAGGGGAAGGACGGAGGTATTTCCTTCAGCCAAGGCAGGGCCCTGATATTTCCAGCTGTTGTTGCAACAGACACACAGAGAACCACATCTGCTCCCCAGATGTCTAACACTGGGACAGGGAAGGGTCAGGGAACCCCTTCACCCTCCTCAATACTGTATGCGTGTGTGTGTGTGTGTGTGTGTGTGTGTGTGTGTG
>OMOT01027454.1:0-14660 GCA_900312575.1 Acanthochaenus luetkenii | reverse complement strand
TACAACGCCAATCACACGCTGGGAGGTGTGGATAATCTGGTGGGTAACACACACTGCCACGTGGTGAGATATTGTTCATATGGGCAAAAATAGGACTCATAGGTCCCCCATACTCACACACACACACACACACACACATATGGCCCATCCTGTGTCTTTCTCGTGCCCTCTTGGACTCAGTTGCGTGTGCGTGGTCCTAGTCTATTTTGATGTGGCTCATTTTCCAGCTCAGAGACACTGATAACACAGACACCCAAATCCATCTCTCTATGGCAAATGTCACGCTCATGACAGGATTTCTCTCCTTCCAGACAAGACATAGGGGAAGTTGAAACGGGGGGATTTGTTCCCTCAGTCTGCAAAAACAAACATTAACATTAACGTGGGCCTTTTTGATTTACTCCATTTCCTCGGTGTAACCACATGTTAAGCATGTTATCACACATACAGGCGGGTAGATAC
Source organism: Acanthochaenus luetkenii (assembly GCA_900312575.1). Taxonomy (NCBI): domain Eukaryota; kingdom Metazoa; phylum Chordata; class Actinopteri; order Beryciformes; family Stephanoberycidae; genus Acanthochaenus; species Acanthochaenus luetkenii. The sequence goes on along the minus strand of OMOT01027454.1, from coordinate 14,198 downwards.
AACACTGTGTCATTGCTAGATTGTACATGAGTTAATGTGCAGTGGTGGCTTCCCATGAATCTTGTATAGCACTTAGCCACATTCACTCGCATTAGCGAGAGGCAAGGAAAATCATTAACATATAGCTTGTCTGAAAGCTTGTCAGTGTGCACCTCTGGTGTGTGTGTGTCTGTGTGTGTCTGTGTGTGTGCATGAGTTCAGAGCACGCTGCTATAGACTGTTAAGGAGCCCAATCCTTGAGCAGGACAAAGAGCCCAGTGTGCCACACACAGTTCCCAGTCTCCCCCCACATAATCAACCATGAGCTCAGCAGACAAAGCCCTTTGATGGGCAAGGACAAGGACCAATGCTAGCTCGCCTGATTGGCAGATTCAGTATAGAAATCGTTATTGAACGACTCCTCATTGACAACAATGGCCTCTTTGCCCTTTGGCCCTCACATGCCTTTTAGCCCCGTGCACAGTTTAGAAGTGAGTTAGCATCTAAAGACTCCGTTTGTAAGAGAGGAACGGAAGCAAGCTAGACTCTCTGTATAAATGGAGGCTTTTCCTCTGCTTCTGTTGAGACCTTGATTAGTTTCAGTCTGGACCATATGCTTATGATGTGTTTACGAACACACACACACACACACACAATACACACACACACACACACACACACAGACACCTCAGAGAGAATGGGAATGAAAAATCAGTTGCACACTGAGAGGGGTGCAATTTGGGGACATCAGTTGCAAACAGAGATGCAAGAAACCATTAACAATGGTGGTAAATGGGGAAACTGTCCAACTGGAGTTCTTTATCTATGATGTAATGGGACTGATATCCCATTTGAAGTGTTTCAGCACGCTAATAATATCTCTTTTGTTTGGGGATTGGTGTTTGGAGAGGTTTTGGCTGCCAGCAGTCACACAGTAGAGTGGGTTGCTGTCTGGGTCAGTAACTGAGCTCAAACACTGGTTGGTAGCTGGCCAGCGACATAATTATAAACATATACTTCCCGGCCTTTCTCATAATAAGCTATTATAATATGATAGGGATGAAAGAAATATGTATTAATTGACAAACTGGCAACATCTGTTTATTTTTTATTGTTTGTCGAAGTCCTCAACAGACTTTGAATTTGAGGGCACTTGAGATTCACAGCCTTACTCTGTACATGTATGCGTGTGCACATTTGCATGTGTGTGTTTGTGTACAGGTGTGTGTGTGTGTGTGTGTGTGTGTCACTCCTCCCATCATTAACCCACTGTCTGCTTTAGCTCCACTACACTGCCTGTAGCCAGGATACAGAGATCACTGCCAGGCCATCGTCAGCTCTCCTCTACCCCATTATTACCAGTCGCTTAACAGGAGAACTGGTCATTTTTAAAGGAGAGACAATTGTTAAATTCCACGAGAGGAGACAACATATTTTCCTCTGCTGTATAGTAGATCAAAAGTATTTATCCAACAGTTCAAGCTCTGCCATCCCTAGGTGCAAATGTAAAATCCACTTTGATGTCTGGATGTCTGTTTTAGTAGGTGTGCTGGCGGGTGAGATTCAGTTGAGATATGACAAATGGACACTTTAAAGGTTGAAGTGAAAGTGCTAACGCTGGGCCAGAGGTCATCTTATCTGACCAAACCACTTCCCACTCCTCTCCGCCCCCGCATAACTCTCTCTCCCTAACTAACTCTGCTGAATTTCTCTCATATGATTTTGCATCACAGTACTTATGGCTAACCATTCTTTAGCGTTGCGATCCCACTTCCTTCCTTTGGTCAGCAATCCAGTTTTCCAAAAGTCGTGATTTAATGGCTGCTTAAAAACCAAAACCCATAAACGCCTCCAAGTAGGACATCCTCTTGTAAGCTCTGTGGTCATCATTATCTGAGCAGGGGAAAAGGGTAGGAAAGAATATATTTTCAAAGAGATCTTCTGCCAATTTCTATTTTCATTTTATTACTGTTTTTTTGTTTTGTTTTTTGGACAAGCTTAGTTACACAACAGCGAAGATGGTCTCCATCTCGAGGGTGACCCGGGCTGCCAAGGCACTTCAGACCCATGTTCCATTTCACGCCCCAGCTCCTACATTCAATTTGAATGGAAGGAACCGTCTCTTATCATCAAACGGAGACAATCAGTCTCAGAAAAAGTAATTCTCCTATATCTCCAGCTTTGTTTCAACCTAACGAATACACAAATGCACCATGGGAAAGGGTCTCTGACTATCGGGCTGCACAACCCCTACCTCCCTACACTGCCTAGGTTGAAAACAAAAAGAAATACAGGCTCATGCAAACGAGAATCTTCATTACATAAGTTAATGTTGATCCATATCCCTAACCTAGAATGTACATTTGATATTTGACTGCACATTGTCATCATTTTTCAAGCCATATGTCTCTGGTCATTTGTCCCATTCTGTTGTTTGTCTTAGTTTCTTATGTATTTTTTGTGTTGTTTTTTTTGTGTTGTCGTTTGTCCTCCAGCAAGTTGAAATGAATATCCCACAGTGAAATTGATGTGCGGTAAACACATTCCGCTTCAAATTGTTTGTTTAGAAAGATCTGCTGCAGAGACTGCTTCTCCGTGCCCTAAAAACATCAAACGGAGACAGAGAAGACTCATATCTTCCTGATTGGTCCGGATCAGTTATACGGCGAGGATCAGCCTAAAACGATGGAGAGATTAGACAGATTGGCTGTCTCCCTGGGCTCTCTAAATAAGATTAGAAGTTTAAGACAAAAATAATTGCGCTCAACCAAGATACAAAGGAACTGGGTGTGTTCAACATCAAAGAAGTCCTGTAGATACAAAGTAGTTCGCACACCCAAAATTGGTCAAGGCATGAAGCGGGAATTGTACTTATGGTATGCGAAGTTACATGTTTTATGTGATATATTGTTTACATGCACTTTTATTGTGTTCTTGTGTGATGTATCGTACATTTTATTGCTGTTGTCTTGGCCAGGTCTCCCCTTTAAAAGAGATCTCGTATCTCAATGGAACTTCCTGGTTAAATAAAAAAATCTAATAAAAAGGAATTCCACTTGGTTCCAATGCAGTTTCACTTTCAAGATTGTTCTTATTTTTGGTCTTATTATCATGAAATGGGGCACAATAAGGCAGATCACTCCACTATTATCAAGAAAATAACATATGCAATAACTGTTGTTGCATTGGCAACATTGGGATCTGCCTTATTTCAATATATTATATGCCTACTTGTTTCAAGAACATTTTCGAAACAGGTCAAACTGCATCAGGTATAAGTGAAACATCTCAACCCATTGACAGATTTGTAAAACCCTTTTCGTTGTAAGAAAAATACGATTTAAAAACTCAATACTAGAATGAATGACTTGTTAAGACAGGTGTTGTTGGCAGTGTAGCAGACAATCGTTATTCAGTCCCAGTCCTCTGGTCTTTGTGGTGCGTTATTTAAAGTCCCCGACAAACATAGCCACAATATGAGTCATCTCTCTTGCGAATGTCAAGTACCCAGGGCTGAATGCAGGCATTTATTACCCTTTGTAATGATCAAAAAGCAGGGCGTCTCTATGAATACCTGTAAACAGCTTCTCCATCGAAGCAGGCATTAATTAAAGTCAAGTAATTAAGGCCAAGGAAACGGGTAGCGCCTGTACAGTAGATGCTTGCTCCGCACATATTTGGTTTTGCTGTGTTTGACCAACTGGCTAGAATCCGATGTGTCAAGGAAACCGTTGAGTGAGTCTGGGGTATTTGTTTTGTTTGTCTGATTTACAAGGCAGCGCTTTCTCCCCGGGGGGCTAAGTGTGATTAGTTGCTCTATGATTACATGGCATGAACAGGTAAACACCTAAATGTCTGTCATTATTGGGGTGTCAATTTGGAAAAAGTTTGACAAACAACAAGTGAATACCAAAATCTCCCACAGCGCCAGCAAACCTAGTATTTCACCTTTGGTCGTTGTCCAAGTTGAACTGTTTATTCTAATCTAAACGGTCCCCTTCACTGATCTCCATGCTCAGTGTTCCAACTCTCCCAGACCGTCTGTGTGCTACTGTCCCCCTCTCTTTGCTCTGCAGTTGATTGGCACCCTGGACTAACCTCTATATTTGGCCCAATCTCACCCATGGTCACTTTTTCCTCAACAAAAGGTGCCCACAGATTACTGGCATTCTGCACTTTGTTCACTGTTAAGTAAGGCATTGGAAGGTTTGTCGATACATCATCATGGGAGTGTGCATGGTTGTAGAAAAGTGGAGGATATAAAAACATTATGTTACACTAAATCGTCTCTTCAATTTTGCTAAATATGACATTGTTTGTGTACCAGCGCGGAACTCAAACACCCATCAATGTTACTTGTTTCATTGCTTATCAATGCCACTGGACAGGATTATGGATTGTGAATGGCTGTTCAGTTAATTTGCTGATGGGAATAATGCTTACACAAAGATGTTATATGTTGCAGGGTTGAAATGAATATTAAATGTTAACAGGAAATGTTGATTTAGACTAGGAGAGTTTATTTTCAACTTCAAGTCACAGCACGAAGGGGATAATAAATGCAATTGAATGCACAACGGAAGAACATTTATTTATAAAAGAATAGGAAAAAACAGTGAAACAACACATCTCTGCTCCCACTTTGGTCAGGGAGGCTGGTCTTTCAGATCGCACACGGTCTGCTTGGTGTTTGCCACTTAGTACAGTCCAACTCTTGACTGAAGCACGGCTGAAGTACGATTCTAAAAAATCAAACGCCATTGAGGACTGAGGACAGATAAAGGGAAAGATCCTGGATGTTTTCTTGCCTACCAAAAAATATCTAGGATGCATCAGATGGTGACTTGACAAGCGCCAAGATTCATTGCGAGAATGATGCATCACGTCCGAACTAGGTGCCCCTAATAAACAGCACAGTCAGTAGTACAGAGCCAGTTGAAACGGCTGGGAAAATGTGTCTTAATTGATTGTGCACCATCAAGCACACAGCCCATCTCAAACCGTAAAGATGTGAAGAGGTTTCTTGTTCTCCGCTAGGATTGAAACTGGTGACCCTCCATCCCCAAACGCATTACGTCTCAACCTATTAGGCAAAACCTGTCATCCGATAAATTTTTTATAAATTTTCACTGACACCCTGACTTTCACGCTTGGTATTCCGTTCCCATCGGCAGCACTGCTGTACCATTAATTTCACCCTCCACCTTTCCTCTTGTGCCCTCCAGGTCACTGGCACCATGGGCAGCATGCAGAGCGGGCTGCACCAGCACCTTGCGAGGCTGGATGAGATCTTTGCCACGCGGGGCGACTACGTGCAGACCCTGCAGTTCATGCAGCAGATGGGAGACAACGTGCTCAAACAGCTGCTGGGCCTGCCTGACTGGGAGCTGGCTAAAGTGGACCTGGCCTCCATCGCTGATCGAGCCACATACATAGAATACTACAGGTAAGCAGAGACCGGAAAGGAGAAATACGTGTATAATATTACTAAAGAAAAGCAACAAAACATACCCGCTTATTTAGTATCTGAGAGATGTGAGATATCAAACACACGAGGGGGGATGTGCTGTTTGAATAGGCATGATGCTATAGTGCTTATATCATGTCTCTTATATGGCCATCGTCACTGAACGGTGTGGTGGCTGAACAGGCTGTTGAATGGATCATTCATGTGTAGGTGGATATGTTCTGCCTGTTGTGACCTGAATATATCATATGATATTAGTGGATGGCGTGACGCAATATGGCTGTAACCCCCTTACAGAATTATCTCCATATGGCTTTTGAGTTATTCGATCACCAGCAATTGTCAACCATACATCTACAACATATGGACCCTAATGACATAGTACTGCGGTCTTCGCAACTCTTCAACTTGTTCATGCTGAGACCCAAACTAAGTAAATCTCATATTACCCTCGTTAACATTACATTTGTACTCTTATCAAGTTGGTACCAACCAGAAACAGGCCCATGGCCAAATGTTAGTCCAGACCCATGGTTTAGGACGCACTGATGTTAGGACGCCTACAGTATGTGTTGTGCATGGCGGTATTGATCTGGAGTCGGCCTGAGGTTACAGACAGGTTGGTGTGTGTATTGATCTGTTATCGGACGCCCCTGCTCAGCCCATAATTCAATACTCCACCTAGCTCCACACTAATAGAGTAGGCAGCTCTCGACTAGACAGCCAGGTTCAGTGTAAGTTGTTAATGGACTCATCATCTCCAAAAAAATGTGTGTGTGTTACATGACTTTACTGGGCTACAAAAAACGTTTGAGGGAACATTCATACCCACATTCATCCAGATGCTTTTATTGAACACCAGGTTATGATACGTGTCACATCTGTCACAGGAATATATACACCACAGCATTCATTATTTAGTTTTGTCCCCTTCTTCCCACCCCCGCCCCACAGAACTCTCCCACATTTTGTAGTTGTGGGCTTGCTGACAGCTAGCACACTCATGCTATTCCCACTTTTTCTTTATTATGATTCTACACATTGGACTCTAACTACTTTAAATATAATATGTAAAGCTGGAAACATCCAACTTTAAAATGTGCAGGTACTGTAGGGGATGTGCGGGTCTATTCAAGTTCTTAATGATCAGATATTTAACCTTTTTGTTATTATTTTGTCCCATAGAAATGAATGGCAGAAAGTGAAAAGTGACATCTGGTGGGCAGATTTGAAATGCTTTAAACGATTAAAGTCACACGAGGCAACTTTGCATGCTTGCGGCTTCAAATGGCAGCAAGAGGTAACTGTTTGAACGTCTGTAAAGTGCACACAGCGTGCTGATGTCTACCACCATAGGGTGACAGAGAAGGTGGAGGGAGAAAGAGAAAGACACAGGAGAGATAATGATGCCAGATCGAGAGGAAATAAATAAATAATGAAAAAGGTAACAGAGATGGGTAGAAAGTGAGTGTGGTATAGGAGTGAGGAAAAGAGATGGAAAAAGAGAGGAAGATAAAGTCGGTAAGATGACACATGAAGATTAAGAAAAGATGTAACAGAGGTGTATGTGTAGACTGGGCGTGGTGAGACAGTGATGGGAACTGAAAGAGAGGAGTGAGGGAGGGATGGAAATGGAGACAAAAAACAAGATGGTAGGCAGTTTTGATAGAAAGATTGATCAGGACGGGGAGGTTGATCAGGACGGGAAGGTAATATAACTGCGCCCCCAAAGCAAGCTTTCACAGCATAAAATATTCAGCCATATGGATTTGAGCCCATTCATTATTAACCATCTGGACTGGCTCTCTGTATCCTGTCCTAGTCTGGTCACAGACTGGCCACTGCTCCTATAGCAGATGGACACACTGAGTAGGGCGCGCAGACACACACACACACACAAGCAACTCACAGACTTATCAAAAATTAAGCACCATCTCATTCAGATGACAGCAATTACTTGTATCGGTTGAGGTTAAAATAGGCGTGAGACCTGTCTCTCCCCCTTCTGGGTTCTGTCTCCCTCTTGTTTCTTTTGAATTCAAAACGCTCTACTGACTTAACAAAACTCTTCTGACATTGCCCACACAGGCATTCAACAGCAGCATCGGTAAAAAGAACGAGAAACAATAAACACAAAGGGAAAATAAACTGTAACGAGCTGATACGCTGATCTTCAGCAGTTAAAATTCAACAACGATAATTCATTGTGGTGTCTCTGTAGGTGGCTGACCTACCTGCTGCTCCTCATCCTGGTCCTGATCATCTGCCTGCTGGCCTGTCTGGGGCTGGCCAAGCAGTCTCGCTGGCTGCTCACCACGTAAGTTTAACACACCTTACCCCTAATTGATTTCCCTTATTAAATCTATACCAATCGCAAAGGAGGAGATGTAGATCAAGAGAAGCAGTCGCGTTGGAGAAGGATTGTAAAGCTGCAACTCAATAGCAGGAAGATGTTTTGTACATTCAGTGTATATCACTGTTTCTTGTAGAGCAAGCTGTAAAAAGTGGGACTTCTACAACCGCTACGTCGGTGTAACACCCGCTCAACCACACCTTATCCTCAGCCATGCTGTTTTGTCGTTTGATGTTCATTTAATATCCAGAACAGGAGGGGGAGGAAAAGAGACAGCTATGATACAACATGACATGAAATGGAATTATATGGTGAGATGAGAATCACAGTGGGAGTTGGAGGCATGATTTTAATCTTTTCCCATGGGAAAATGCCTGCGACCTCCAAAGAGGCAGCTAACCGTTGGATCACGCCCCTGTACAAGCACACTGCCCTCAGCGGCATTAGACTGAACTTGCATGCAGTGTTGCCGACGCAATAGCCTTGCTCTACAAATGTGATTGAAGAGCCGTGGAGAGACGAGAGTAAATCCATTTCATGTTATCCACAGTATAACTTCCTGAAGATTGTTATTGCAACTTAACACTTGACCTGCTTTAAGCGGCTTGTGCAACCGACATTAATTACGGACTCAATGTAGCTCCTGAGCCTTGTATGGCGTGCCATGAATTATTTAAGGTCATGGTCAAATGTATTTATATAGCACATTTAAAAACAACGAGGTTGACCAAAGTGCTGCACAATACAAAGAACAAAAGTAATGTAAATACAATACAAATTAAAATACAACACAAACGTGCACAATTTACATAAACACAAATAGTACTGCAAACAGTACTACACATATAATGATACAAATACAAACGGAAAACACCAATGAGAAGAGGTGAGTGTTTAACAAAGACTTAAAAATTGCTAGAGTTTGGGCAGATCTAGGTAACATCAAGAAGCAACTGATTTGACGACCTCAGTGCTCTAGCTGGTGTGTGAACATGGAGGAGTTCAACTAGGTACTGAGGGGCCAAACCATTTGAAATCTTACGTACAAGCATCAGGATCTTAAAATCAGTCCTGAAATGGACAGGAAGCCACTTCAGGGAGGCCAGAACTGCAAATCTTTTGGAGAGAGATAGAGCTTTATTTTGGCAAGGAGCCTTAACTGAAAGAAGGCTACAGAGTTGTTTGTCAAAATTACAATAACCTCGTCTTATTGTCATTTATATTTAGGATATTTAGAGCCATCCAAATCTTTATGTCATTAAGGCAAGCTAGCAGAGGCTGCAAAGAATCGTTATACTTTCATTTTAAAGGAAGGTAAATCAGCAAAACAGTGAAATGAACTGTTATGCTTTCGAAGAATAGAACCCTCGGGCAGCATATATAAAGAAAATACTAAAGGCCCCAAAATGGTGCCTTGAGGGACCCCAAAGGTAAGAGGGACCACATTGGAGGAACATTCCCCCAAATGTACAGAAAAACTCCTGTCAGTCTGATGCCTACACACTGATCTAGGCGTGATATAAGCGTCTTGTGATCTACAGTGTCGAAGGCAGCGGTCAAATTTAGCTCTGAAACACCCAAGGTTTCTTCAATTCTTTCACCTAATAAGGTTTTCTTGGAAGTTTTTCCTTGCATGCGAGGGTCTAAGGCTGGTGGTGCCGGTAGTTTAGGCATTGTAGAAGAGGTAGGCTTGCTATGGTTTGCTAAAAATGTATATTGTGTGTCTTGTGCTTTGTTTTGTTTCCCTATGTTTGTCTTATACTATTCTGTAATTCCATTGATTGCTGTTCAGGTAGATCTAATTTGGCTCATTTTTTGTAAAGTCCTTTGAGACAGATAAAGGGCTATATAAATACATGAACTTGAAACAAATTTGTTGGCCTTATCAAAGGAAGCAAGGAAGCACTGAAAGACATTTCAATGAAAGGAGGGTGTTTGCATGAAAGACCATACACACAGACTGTGCCTCCCCTTTCATCTCATCTCTTTACAGTATCTATAGTTCAACTGTTCCAATCTCCACTGGAATGTGAATTTTATTTATTTATTTTCCTCTGTTGTGAAGGAGCTTTCACAGGGCTTGAAATCCACCCGGGCCTCTGTTCAGCCAGGCGAGCGTCACGCCGTCTCTCTCAATCAGTCAGCTGAGGGTCCATGCCAGGCTAAGCTTGCCCTACTGACCACAAACCATCCCCACTTCGTCCCCCCATTCCCTTTACACACACACAAACACACACACACACTAGATGAGTCCGTGTCAGTGTGTTTGCCCCCCCAGGGGACGCTCCCTTGCAAGTTGTGGGAGGCATTTGGGAACAGATTATGTTCTGGGGACCGACCAGCTCTTCCTGGTGCTTACAATGGGCTGGCTCTGTGTTAGCATGACACACCGTAACAGAGAGAGAGATTGATATATCAACATACAGAGGAAGGTACAGAGTAGCCTGGCATACTTTCCAGGATTCCCACGGGCCTTGAACGTTTGTGGATTTGAGAAAAATAAATTAAGGCATTACAAGTTTTAGAAAATGAATGGATGGCCTTGAAAGTACTTGATTTTTCAAATGAAAATATAGCACCCAAATTCATCAGTATGCCTCAGCTGTCTCCTTCTTAGTATCAACCCTTCACATCCTGTGGTAAAACCCTGTGATGGATATTTGCTTTATGTAGCAGCAGTTTTAAAATGAATGAATTCACCATGATTTCTTGACTTAACAAGATTATGAGTAAAAAGATGAGGCCTTTATGATCATTTTGACCAATGTCATGTCACAAGACCTTGAAAGTAATTGAAAAATCATTGAACTTGATGTCCAAGCAAGTGTGTGGGAACCCTGACATTTATTTCATCCATTTCATTTGCAGAGCGATTGGTCCTGACTGCTTTCTCGGCCCCATAGCTCGATGGCACTAAAGTCACGTACCATCAAGATGCCCTGCGGGCTCACTGCTCTTTTACAAGCATGAAGGCTTAGCGTGAGACCACTGCAGTGGTGTGAGCGAGCTCATACTAAAGGGCAAACATTACATGGTACAGTCAATGAGCTCTTTTGTGTTCTGCACATACATTAGTAGTCAGAGAATACAAGCAGACTTTAATACAGTCGAAAGTAGGCATTTCAATAGACACTTCAGTGACTTTGTGTGATGCTTATACATTCACTATTGGACAAAAATAGTTTGTAGGGCACTGGAATGTCCTCGAAAAACCGCCGATGTGTAACAGAGGAGAAGAAGAAGAAAGCATTGTGCCAGGATTGGGGTCAAATCACTTTCATTTCACTCTAATCAAAATCAATACGCATAACGATGGTTTGCATTATGATGATAGAGCCATCATTCTCCACCATCTCGTCATAGACTGGATATCACAGTATTTGTTTGGCAAAAGATTACTGGTTTTCTTAAAGTTGAGAAGAAAATCTACTCCTTAAATTGGCTTAACTCAAAGTGACTTGATCGTATCCTCGGTGAGAGCATTTGTTAGCATCATCTGTCCTGCTTATTGGCCTCTGTGACTTTCACTTATTGTATGTCGTTCTCAGAGACGAAGACGGGCTTTTCATCGACGGTGTTCAGTGACGCAATCGGGGACGTTCAGCATTATTCATGTGGCCCACATCACTGTGACGATGACCCACACTGCACCAGTCAGACAGTACAGCAACTTCTGCATCCGTTCTTCTCTTTCATTCATCAATCTATGATTAGAAGATTTTGACAGTCTAAGGCATTGGTCTCTTTGTATCTCTTTATTCATGACTGTTTAGTGCCAGCGCTCGTAGACAGACAAAGGGATCTGTATCGGAGAGATGGAGAGAGAGTGGAAAAAAGTTTTTACAAAAAAGTGGGAGGCAGAGAAGAGGGGGAAGAGAGAGGAGAGAGGGCCGAGAGGACTCGGGAGAGAAAGGAGAGCGGGTAAGGACAGAGATGGTGTCTTGTGTATACAATGTTGGAAGCTCATGGTCTTCTCAGCCCGTTGTGAATTGGATTAGCCGGGGAGCTGGACGTGTGTTGATGGATGAGCAGGCTGGTACCATGCCTGGGACACACGGAGAGAACTAATATTTACAGTTTACATACACTTGTAAAGAACATGTATGTCATTGCAGTCTTGAGTTTCCAATGGTTTCTACAACTCATTTTTCTGTGATGGAATGATTGGAGTATGTAAACTTTTGACCACAACTGTATATGTTCTTTATCTTAACCACTGGTGACATGCTGCAAGGGGAATGTCTGGAAAGGGTCAGATCAGCAGGAGCTTATTGGATTCTCTGGAGATGATTCCACCCAACGAGAGATGATCTATGACTGGATCAGTGTTCATCTCTTAATGGGTATTGATCCTCTTGTATTTATATATAGACTTAGGATAAACACAGATCACCGCTCCCCTGCGTGCACAAACGCGCACACACCACACTCTCACATACACGCGTACGTACAGAAAGGCAATGCTCCCTCTCACAGACGTACACACACACATACTCGCATGTCCCTGATCTAATTTCCTGATTATATGCGATCATCAATAAGGTAAGGTGAAGACGGAGAGGGAGCCCACTGGGAAATAATGACATTTCCGTGGCCACATGGCTGCGGGAGCTGATACGCTCGGACGTCTCTGCTTCTGTTCATAAAGTCACGCTATTGGTCAAGTCAGTTAATCTGCATCTTGATTCTACAAATTCAACAATTATCCTGCGTTTCACTCCAACCGTGGCATTGCTCCGTGTCCCCGCAGGATGATGGTGTTTGGAGTGCTGACCCTGATCCTGAGCTGGGCTTCCCTGGGAGCTGACCTGGCCACTGCTGTGGTGAGCCGCTTCATCTCCTCCCCCGTGACTTTAACTGCCTGACCCATTACATGCTAGTCTGCAAATCAATTCTTATCATGCCCGACAATCATGATACATTGCTGTGGGGACCTTGAGTGCTTAAACTACACACCTTGCACTTTAAGACTGTCGCTGAAGAATCTGGAGTGTGTGTTTGTGTGTGTGATAAAAAAACATAGGGGATGTAGACCATTAGTATGTTTCATACATTAGTTTCTTACACATGGTATGATCAGTGTGGCAGGCAATGTTGGCCATCTACACTTGAGTGTACAAAACACAATAAATCACTTACAGTTGTGTACAATCCATATCTTAGTTGTCTCACGGCTTCAAAATCCTCCTTTAGCCTGTCTCCTCCTGAGCGTGTGATGGTTTGTGTGGATGTACTGTGTGTTTTGTGACTCTACGTCGTCTACGCAGCTGTGAATGAGGACCGGTGTGCTGCCAACCATTATACATGAAAGAGTAACTAAACACCGAACCCAAATCTGTGTCAAGTCTGACATCTAATGGTAAAAAGCGTGCTACTGAAATTGCCATCTGCTATTGGCTGATCTTTGGTGCCAGGTGATGTCACCCGCTGTTGTACTCTATAGGTTGCAGGGCTAACACAGATTGACACTCACATTCATGCCTATGGGCAATTTAGCCACCATGCCACATGTAAAACATCAGAAAACATCTCTAACGCTTTCTCCACCATCAGTCTCTCATCGACTCTCAGCTCCTTGCTTTTATTGTTTCGCCAAGGCAGATTGATTGTTAGTACTTGAAATCGTTCCTGTCTAGACATGGGAAAGTGGATTATAAGAACACACATCTTTTCCTTTTTTTATTTTCCTTGTTGTCTCTGTTTTAGGAAAGTGTTAGAGTATTATCATCACTGTTATTCAGCTTCGTCAAAGAATCCTGCTGACATTTTAATGAAATATTAATGTCCGATGGAGTACGTAGTACTTTACGCACTCTGATTCTCTCCGTTCTCTCTATTATGGATGTGTTTTTTATTTATATCCAGACACACACTACCCATTCATTTCTAATGGGAAAGAGCTTGTTCTCTGCTTTTGTCCTGCTTGTTTGTGGTCCTGGTTACAACCCTGCCCTCTGTTCCCACCCATATCTTCTATTGGGTTTTAGGGCACCAGCGATTTCTGTGTGGCCCCTGACAAGTACCTCATGAGCCAAACGAAGGATATCATCAGTGCTGGTGAGCTTTAATGTGCATGATCCTTTTATTAAACTGTAGCCGAGACTGTAATTGTATTCTAGTTAAGTGAAAATGATGGCGTCGCTAGTCCAAAAGGCATGTAATCAGGTTACTGTGTGTTCTCCACAGATATAGTCCATTACTACTTGTACTGCAACCAGACTCGCTCCAACCCCTTCCAGCAGGTACTGAACATGACATGGTGTCAGTGTGTCTTACTGAATCTTTGCTGATCTCTCTGCCTCTCAAGCCCCGCCTATCTTGTTCTCGCTCTGTCTGCTCTGTCTCTCCTGCTTCAATCCTGACTTAACCCCAACAGAAAGTTTGAAAATTGTGAAGCAT
>OMOT01027451.1:0-16512 GCA_900312575.1 Acanthochaenus luetkenii | reverse complement strand
TCCTCATCATTCTCCAATCATTCTTTCCTTCTGTCTCTTTTTCTGTTCTCCACTCAAATCATGTATTTTCTCTTTTTTTCTCCCAGGCAGACCGTTAATGATAGTGGTGGAGTACATGGAGAACGGAGCACTCGACTCTTTCCTCCGGGTGAGAGGCGTATTTACATATTTCCATTATGTATAACTTGTATCCTGAGAAGACACACTCTTCTTTCAATCATATCTGTCCCTCTCTCAATCCCACAACCACTCCAGACACACGATGGCCAGTTCACAGTGATCCAGCTGGTGGGCATGCTGCGTGGCATCGCAGCGGGCATGACCTACCTTTCAGATATCGGTTACATTCACAGAGACCTAGCCGCTCGCAACATCTTGGTGGATGAAAACTTGATCTGTAAGGTGTCTGATTTTGGCATGACCAGAGTTCTCGAAAATGACCCAGAAGCAGCGTATACCACTACAGTGAGTGTGGGTGTAATAGTTCCTTCACCGGACATCGCAATCTGACTGTTACATGACCAGTTTGAAATACAGAACATCTCTTTAACAGGCGTGTTCTCTGTTGCTGTTTTGTGCCAGGGAGGAAAGATACCAATTCGCTGGACAGCGCCGGAGGCCATCGCTTATGGCAAGTTTTCTTCAGCAAGCGACGCTTGGAGCTTCGGCATTGTCATGTGGGAAGTGATGTCGTATGGCGAGAGGCCCTACTGGGAGATGTCCAATCAGGATGTGAGCTGCTGATAATGTTCAATTCCGAAATAAAACATTGATACAGTATATTTCCAGTCTTGTATAAGGAGAATACCTCCTAAAAATCAGACCGGTATTTTTGTTCCATTTTTAGATACAACATGAAAACCTGTCAGCCCGTGTTGGTTTATGATTTTTAAATGTCTGCTTATGCGTGTTTATCTCAGGTAATTTTGTCCATTGAAGAGGGCTACCGTCTACCGGCGCCAATGGGCTGCCCTGTGGCGCTACACCAGCTGATGTTGCACTGCTGGCAGAAGGAGCGTGGCCAGCGCCCACACTTCAGTGACATACTCACTTTCCTGGACAAGCTCATACGCAAACCTAGCAGTCTGCTCACGCTGGTGAACGATGCACAGAGGTTAGATTAAGTATAGATTCACATAGATACTGTGTTGAAGTATACATGAGACGGTATACTGTACCACCGAAGATAGACCCAGCAGCATGCTAACTTATCTTTTTGTACGTCTTCACTTTCTGTTTGTCATCTTAGTTTCTCTGAATCCCCAGAGGACATGCCAGACTACCCTCTTTTCATATCCATCGGCGATTGGCTTGACTCCATCAAAATGAGCCAATATAAGAGCAACTTCCTGGCAGCAGGCTACACGACACTGGATTCTATTTCAACCATGAGTATTGAGTGAGTCAAGTCAAATGTTTTCGAGTGCAGATATCATGGGGAATAGATGTATATTAAAAGGAAACACATTAGCAATACGAAACAAAGCAAAACAAAACCTGTGAAAATGTAACAGAATTGATTAGATGACGTGCTTTGGAAAGTTTGTGATTAGAAAATAGCTGCATATAGTGTGGCCTTGTTTTAAATGTTTGTGCTATCCTTTACTGCTAAATAAATACACGGCAAAACAGAGTGGGTAATAGGCCACAATGGAAAAAAACAGCACTTGCTTGTATCCTGGTTCATCACCTCTGATCATAGAGCTGCAGATGTGTGCAGATATGTCACAGCGGATCACAAACTGTGCCGGGCGTACGCTCTGACACTCTGAATTCACTCTGACTGGAGGATGGTGATGAGCCACTAAATTGTCTAAAGTATCCAGTCTCCCCATGCAGACGTCCTTGTCGGAGGTTGGGGTGAAATGGATGACTTAGGATCCATGGCATGTGTGTCTTCACATAGGCCTACTGCTCCGATCCAACTATTGAATGAAAGACTTTTCTCCCCTCCTCTGCCCTCCAGTGACATCAGGCGTATTGGCGTGTGTTTGATTGGTCACCAGAGGAGAATCATCAGCAGCGTACAATCTCTTCGCCTGCAGTTTCACCATATCCAACAGAGTGGCTTCCATGTCTGAGACCGTTGCACAAAGACAGATTGGGTGAAAGCACTAAGCTGGATGCGAACCAAAGCCCCTTGGCATTGGCATTCAACTAATTGCACCAAACACCAGACTGTTAGGTGTAGCAGATACCACACGCTGCTCATGCTAAGTGAGGGCAGTCCGCTAGACCGAGTGAGGTCTAGCTAATACACACTCATCATCCTATGGACCATGGTCAATAAAGTCTCCACAACAACCAACCTCTGTCAGCTTTGGCCAAACGTGGTCTCTTTTATCTCAGCAAATACTAGTACTCACTTGAATTTAGGACTCATTTTCTCTAGTGTCTATTCAAGTGTCCACCAATACCTCTTATCTTTCCAAGTGACAATCCAATGATTTCTATTGACTTTGAATGGTCTCAAGTCTGTTACCTCATGACCAGATAGGAGAAGTATATACAGTATGATATGGTATGGTATTTTAATAAAAATGGAAAAGTCGAAGGATGTGCACTCTACAATGAACTGACATAGGCCGCCCATATTTTGTGAAATAACAATATTCAAAGGTTTGAGGGACAGGGTAATGTGTCTTGTGCTTTTCCTGCTGATTTATGAAATAATTCACACAGATTGACAGTATGATAAATACAATCACGTTTTTTGAACTGAAGACCGCTGAATGTCATAAGATTTTATAGAAATGTGTGTTCTATCATGATAATGCAGTATGTTCTGTACAAAATGTCTTGTGGAAGGTGTATTCAGTAACCTTGTTCCTTACTCAACAACCCTATTTCAATACTTAGTTTTCCCAGGTCCAGCAGACCATTTTGAAACTTAGTAGGTTGGTTGAATATGTTGGTGTAAGACAAACTTGGTCTCTGCTGTTCAAAGTTTTGCATTGAAAAGCTGCACAATAGCACATTTCTGTCATAGAACGGTGGTGATGATGATGATGATGATGATGATTGATAATTGATGATGATGATGTGATGATGATGACATTGGTTACAAAATGCTGGTGAGGAACTAGTAAAGTGGAGCACCTTTTCACAACAGCAATTTGTGTACTGTACTAAAATTAACTAAACAGAAGGACACACACACACACACACATACATACATGTATCCATGGACACTCGCTCACTCTATCTCTCACACACACAAACACAATATGATCTTAACTGTCCCTCAGGAGACATATTTTCTGGACATGAAGTATCAGCAGGTGGGTTTAACAGGTGCTCAGGGTAAGCCAAAGATGAAATGGCAGCATAGAGCCTCATAGAGCAGCACAATAGCCAAAAATGTACTATTGTAAGTCGCTTTGGACAAAAGCGTCTGCTAAATGATGTAATGTAATGTAATGTAATGTAATGTAACAATAGCAAATCAAGTAGCACACATATTTTAGTTGATCGTTTTTATACATTTGTCTCTAGAATTAGAGATGATATGTAGTATGTCTAGTTTATAGTATAAGTATTATAATGCAGGCTATACAATAGTACATTGGTTAACAGTACGGTGCAAAACAATGGCCATGGTGTTGCCATATAAAGCAGCATATCTGTTCAGGATAATGATAAATGTTTCACTTGCTTTTTGCTACTGAATCATGACACAAAATCAAATAGGCAGCATAGGTACAGTATAGAATTGGCCTCTAGATGGCGAACATGAGCACACCCTCGTCTCCAAGCAACACGGTGTAAATAATTTGTCCACCGGTCGAAGCAGCGGTGGAAGAGAACTGAACGAGCGGTTTGTTTATCGAACGAAGGGCAGACCGTTGACTGCGTCTTGGAAGCAAGATCTCAAGGATCAGTTACAGGTGAAATCCAGTTGTACAAAATGAACTTTAGGAGTGGTGGATAAGGCAAGCTAACGTTAGCGGTGTCGTCGGCTAACTAGCTAACTTAACTAATTAGCCAACGTTCAGTTTAAACGGTGATCAACATACTTTTAGTGCTATCTTATCCATCAACAGTATTTATGAATACCGTCCATGTTGTCCATACAAGCTCGTGGGGGAATGGGTTAGCTTGGTAACCACTGGCTGAACGTTAGCTAGTAACATTAGCACAACAGGAGATTAACTAAGCTAGTTAGGTTAGAACCATTAAGCATGTTAGCTAAAGCTAACAGTTAATCACAACTAACAGTTAGCTCATGTTGACGCGGTAAGTGTTGTTGATAGAACGAGCTAAGTTATTGTCCCCTTGAGAAACGCGTTAGTTTCCTTTGGACCGTTAAACTAAACCACAGTGTTTAGGAGACGTGGATGTTGATTTGGGCACGTTGTCTATTTCAACTGATGCCTGTTGACGATCCTCGGATTAAACCATGTATGCGGTGATAACGAAAGAGCTAATAAAAGCTTCAGGTGGCACCAGATATTCTGCGACAACATGCTTGACGGAGCTTCCTTCATCTCCCCCCCCAACTAAAACCTTACATTTGAAGGGAAAAGACCATTTTATATGACAGTGGCTAGTGTAGTGTGGATATGAGACCGGTGAACATGACCCAAGTTTGCCCCAATGCTAGGAACAAGAACAACAGAGCTAACGCTAGGTCGAACCCAGAACCTCCTACATCGATTGTGAACGTGGACGCGTTCATTTCGAATAGACTGTCCTGTAACTCTTCCAAAAACACGTACTCCCATCTCATAATACTGGAATCTGTTGTCAATGTTGAATTACTTTCCGTTTGCAGGTATCGGTAAGAGATTTCTGACCACTAACCGGTGGTCAGCTCAGACTCAGTTTTAGAATAATCCCAAATTGATGAGAACAAAATAAAGCCACGATTCTCTGGTTTCTGGCTTTGAGAGGCGTTTATGCTAAATAGTGTTTGAACTTCCCAAATGCACAGAAATATCCCATGTTCAATTCTGTTTTAGGGAAACGGTTACCTTTTTAACGTTTATTTTTCCATGCCAGGAAGATTGGCTAATGGTAGCTGGCTAGCCAATGGGGCTGTTTGACAAGCTAGCAGGATGGCTGGGGTTGAAGAAGAAGGAAGTGAATGTGCTCTGTCTGGGACTGGACAATAGTGGCAAAACCACCATCATCAACTACCTCAAACCCTCCAATGTAAGTGTAAGTGATGTTATATTCGTTTTTCATGACCAATATTAGAAATGTCACACACACACACACCAATATGTGTGGCATGTGTGTATTGTTGTTGACAAGTTTTACACATCCCTACTCCATATTAACATGTTTGTTTTTGTAATTATGTAGATCACTCAGACCGTTAAGTTTAACTGGCTAGGAATTTTAGAAATCTTTCTAATCTGTACTCTACATTTAGATTTTAAAACAAGACATTTGTCTTACAGGCTCAGACACAAGACATTGTTCCAACCATTGGCTTCAGCATAGAGAAGTTCAAGACATCAAGGTAACTGCTCATGATTCAACAACCAGTTGGAAATGAAGTTGGTAGTCCATGGAATGACCAGCCTCCTGTCTCGTGTAACGTGATATCATTTTGTAGTAGGTCGTCTGATATATTACTCTACCTTTTTTTACATTTTGAAAGAGCCTCTTATGTTCTCTTCAGTCTGTCCTTCACAGTGTTTGACATGTCCGGCCAAGGCAGATACAGAAACCTCTGGGAACATTACTACAAGTGAGTGCGCCGATGGTACAGGAAACACAGTCTTCTTTGATCTGCATATAGTTGGATGTATGTTGTTTGTATATTGATGGAATCGGTTTCACTTTAACACCTCCGATCTCCTTGTATTCCTCAGGGAGGGTCAAGCCATCATATTTGTCATTGATAGTGCAGACAAGCTGAGGATGGTGGTGGCCAAAGAAGAACTGGACACATTATTAAACCATCCAGGTAAACTGGTGTCATGAATTATTCTTGAACTTGTGCCTGCTTGGGTTTGAGTCCCAGCCCAGCTAATGCTATGCTGTGGCATCTCTTTCTCGCAGCATTTTCTATCTCAATCGTGCTGTAGGAAAAGATGGATCTTTGATAATTAGCGTACATGTTGTACTGTTAACTGAAATGAATTTGATTACCTATCTTTTTTTCCCATGTTGTCTTCGTTCCACAATTCCACTATGTTGTTTCTCATTAGTTGAACTGAATGAGATAATTTATGACACTAAAAATTGCCCATATTATTCCTCTTACTCTCACTACAGACATTAAACACAGGAGGATCCCCATCCTGTTCTTTGCCAACAAGATGGATGTGAGGGATGCTCTGTCTTCAGTCAAGGTCTCACAGCTGCTCTGTCTGGAGAACATGAAAGACAAACCCTGGCACATCTGGTATGAACACTCATGCACTATTTGCTGTGTGCCAATGTCATTGAGAATGTTGGTCTAATTATCAGTGATTCGTTGTAATCTGGACTGAAACCGTGCACTCTGTTGCACATACACACATACACAGGCATAAACATGCAGTAACAACCGTATACATGGAATCAGTTTTCCTTAAAGGAATAGTTCGCCTCAAAATGAAATAATCACCCCAAAATGAAAATTCTGTCATCTACTTACCCTCATGTCAGCCCGAAAGTTAATTGAAGTTCATATTAAACACGGTAAGCTGGCTGCCTTAATTAATGATACATTCCATTTTGGCTTTCTCCCAAACAACTGAAGTGCTTTTTTAGAGTTCCAAAAAGAGCATAAAATGTCACATTTATCTAAACGATTAGTGCAGCATAATAATACGTGTTTCGTAGCCAACTGATTGACGTGTAAGTCCAAAAGGCCTGTATTTACATTAGGGCAGTTCGATATGATGATATATATCATGGGACGATAGAAAAATGTCTATCGGTAGATGTTTTCTTCTATTGTTTCTATCGCAGCGTTTCAAGTTGCAATAACAGTCATATACGTTCAACATTTACCATGCAATGTTACTAAGAGAGTTACGGTAATACATTCATATCCAAGCAAAATTGGTGTTGTAACTGAAATATCCCTAATCAAATAGATACTGAATCTAATCAAATCGGGACCTTGTGAATCGGAATCTAATCGATTCGGGAAATCGGTGGCGATACCCAGCCCTAGAGGCATGTGGTTATTTTGTATAGAGAAAGTATTCATAGAATTTTCAGAAAACGTACTATATCGTGATATATATCATTATCGGGATGTGAAATTACCCATATCGTGATAGAAGATTTTGTCCATAGCGCACAGCCCGATTACCTCTTATATTTACATCACTGACAGTCCCTTGTTATCGAAAGCATGAACAGTCGCGTGATTTTCCAGAAGAATCTGTTCACTTGCTCTGCGCAGCGCGAACCGCCCCCAACCTCTTCGACTGAAGGCGCCAGGCACTCGACTGTTCACACTTTCAGTAACAGGGACTTCTCAGTGACAACATTTACGTGCACTGAGTAACCTGGTTATGGGCCATATTCCTGTTAATTATCGGCCTTATTTGGGTTGCGCTGTTTATATACACCTTCGATACCCTACGATTGAGTCTCCCTGTTTCCAATTAACAGAATGTTCAGTTGAACAAAATGACAATTCCAGTAGCAATAGTAAATACTGCTCGCCATCATGTTTTTTGTTTACATCAAAATGTACCCATAATGCTGTGTGAGTTTGTGCAGGAGTAAGATGTTTAAATGGTACAGCAACTTGTTTAAAGGGTCATGATACCCTCAGATTGAGCCTTTTTCCGCCTACTGCGCGATTTTGAAAAGTTTGGACTGACATGGGGGGTGAGTAGATAATAACAGAATTTTCATTTGGGGTGAGCTGTTCCTTTAATAGCAAATCTAGCAGGATTGGAACTCCCATATGGCAAAGCAGTCCTCTAATGTGACCTGTTGATGCGTTTCAGTGCCAGTGACGCTCTGAAAGGAGAAGGTTTACAGGAGGGGGTCGACTGGCTGCAAGGTATGATGAGAGTTAACACGTGAATGATGAAGATCAAATCCTAAGGAGTGGGGATGTAATGGTGTGCTGAGTTCACAGTTCGGTTGGGTAGACAATATTTGGTTCACTGTTCATGGCAAATAAAGAAAAGAAAAGTGACTATAACAGATGTAGCTCCAGACATTCCTATCCCTCCATCATGAGAGACAATGCCACATGAATGAGGCTGAGAGATGTTTCATTTACAGGATGTGTTTTTCTGACGCATTTGTCACCTGTGTTTTTCAGATCAAATCAGAACGATGAGAACGTGAGGGCCTAGAGAAGTGATATGGCGGAAGTAGCAGTCATCATTGGATCCATAACAACGGAAAAGCCTTTTAGTAATCCCCAGAGTAAACGCACACACACACTTTAGCACGCAGACACAAATTGACACTACCAACTTTTGGCATCAGTCTGGGAAACAGGCTGACCCTGTTTTGAGCGGTATAGTGGAAATCCGCAATGTTTTTAACGAGGTAGTTAGATGGTTCTTTGGTGTCTGTGGCCTAAGTGGAATCTGAATGCATGTTTTGGTTCTCTGGTAATAGCTATGACAACAGTGGCAACATTTAGCCACAGGTGCTAAATTAATGGAAGCATACAGATTACATTATTTTCAGATATTGTGCGGCTAATACCAGAAATTGTTATCATGCATTCCAGTTCACCACTGCCATTCTCATACTTGCATACAGAACCATCTCACTATCACATGAAAAATAGCAGTTATCTTTAGTGCAGCTAATACTTCATGCAGCTCAGTTCATGTACTATATGTCTTATTAATGTTTCTCGGTTTTTCTTTTGATGAGCTGTGGAAAAAGATGTTGTGTTTTGAAGATTCTTGAGCTTAATAGATTTTGTTGATTAATGTTGTTACGTGAAGCTCAGAATTAATAGATGGTTGTTTCCCTTAGTTGGAACTATTGATAAATACAATTAGTGTCATAAAATGAATGTCATGAAAACATATTTTCAGTTAGTGTTTCCATAAATGCCTTATTTCATTGATCAAATAATAAAAATAGGATTCAGCATCCCGCTGCATCAATGATGCAACACACAATGGCAAGTCTATTTCTTACAGTGACATGATATCTTATCAAACTAGTAAGAATTGTTTAGTGTAGGACCGCTAAACTAATGCTGTTACACTAAATTCTGTTTGTTTGGGTGGTACTCATAAGTAATTGCTGTTTAATGCTTTTACTTATATAATTTATTATCAGACTGTCTTTATTTCACAATTTCTGAGTGCAAAGTGTGTAGTAGGGCTGCAACTAATGATTATTGTCATAATCGATAATTGTTTTGATTAATCATTTAGTCTACAAAATGTCAAACCTAATGAGAAATTACCATTTCAATTTAGCAGAGCTGACCAGCATCCAAACAACCCCAAAGTATTCATTTTATAATTATGTGAAATGGAGAAAAGCAAGCAAATCTTAGCATTTGTGAAGCTTTTATTCAGCAAATATTTTTACTTGATGACAGATTATCAAAATTCTAATCAAATAATGTTCTGTCGATCGACTAATCGTTTCAGCACTAGTAGAGACCATTGGTGATCTCAAATTAGGCTGTTAAGCTTTTGTCTATTTGGCTATGTAAGACATTAGTGATAGTTTACTATTCCTCACTAAACCTTCCTTCAGCATTGTAATCATTTCAAAGCTAAAATTCAACTAAATTTCCCTTTACGGAACCCCACAATTTCCCATCTGTTTGCAGTTATTACCTAAAGGCTTTATTACACTTTAAAAAAAATACTATTTTAATAGTCCTGTCCAACAAAGGCAAAAAGCAGTAAGTGACAATTTGTCAAAATATAGTCTTATTATATTTCCTCTGTCGCTGTTCATCTATCGCTGTATAAATGTATTTTCTCATCTCTAAACCCAAATTTGAGTACCAGAATATCAGAAATTGAATTGCAATAACTACAAAAATTGGAGGAAAACAAAGGCAACCCACAGCATTTTTATTAATTTGTTTTTGCATTTCCAGAAATTCCATCGTTTAGGTGTCCCAATCACAACAGTTTAATATAACTGAATATATTAATATTAGGGTACGATTATTGATACGTTTTTGTGGAATCACCTATTGGAAAATAATCGAGGAACTACTCAGATAAATAGTGACTATTGAGAGCATTGGTAATCTTGATTTTGTTTTAGGTTGACTTGATACACTATTTCTTACAAAGTAACTTTTTTTCAATTGCTTGTTATTCTCTATTTCACTAACACAGTTACCCCTTTTTTGGCTTCGTAAGGCAGAATAGGTGAGTGTCTTGTGAATCTTTTGCGTCAGATTTATTTATATTGTCACAGCATGGAGTAGGTCATGTTCCGTTCAATAACAAGCATATTACACCACTTACCTTCTGGCTTTCACTGCAGGATTTCTTCAAGCCTCACCACTATCAGGGTTGCTCATCCCTAATTTCAAACCTAGTTTTGCAACTGCAAAGGGCTACACAATGCTATTAGGTTCAAGGGAAAGCACCAAACTTTTCAAATGCTTATTTGTAACATGGTTGTTGCCAGGGGTTGCAATTTGTGTGTGTAATGGTAGAGAAGTAATATTGCATTATTTACAATATGTTTATTGCCTGTTTAATGTAGAGAGAGGTAAATATCAAAGGAAAAATGACTGTAAAACTTCATTTATCTATGGATGTCCTTTAGAAACTTTTTATTTTTCATTTGTCTTGTTTTCTGTTTTTGACAGCTGTCATTTTTGTCTCCCCTCTATCTGAAATATTTTTGGACCCCTGGGCCAAGCCAAATTATTGATAATGAGACAACGGGGAAATCTGTTTTTCTCACCTTTATATAAAAAACTTGACTTTATGGACACACAAGTTTTATTCAAGGCTGCTTCTATGTTATTCCTATGATCTTAGGGCGCTTTCACACCAGCCTTCTTTAGTCGGTCCGACCCAAGTCACACAACTGCAGAAAGCACTGCGCATTTTTGGACTAGAAA
This sequence comes from Acanthochaenus luetkenii, assembly GCA_900312575.1. Taxonomy (NCBI): domain Eukaryota; kingdom Metazoa; phylum Chordata; class Actinopteri; order Beryciformes; family Stephanoberycidae; genus Acanthochaenus; species Acanthochaenus luetkenii. Next base: position 5,528 of record OMOT01027451.1, on the reverse strand, counting down.
AGCTCCCGTAGCCACCTATGCTGTGCATTAAGGGATGAGGAAGATGAACATTTCACAACATGCGAGAATGACGAGTAATCGTGGACCAACATGGAGTTGTGTTGAGGTGCAGCGCTTCATAGAGATTTGGTCGAATGAATATAGAACCTCTCAACTTTCGACAACATACAAGAACAGCTAAATCTTTCTTGTGTGTTTCTTTCTAGTTTTCCCGCATGGAAATTCGGACCAATTGGAGAGTAGTTCAGGAACTACATTATCGCTCCCGCCCCAGACACATCTGACCAATGAGTGACATGAACGTTCTCACGTGACTTGTGCGGCTGCATTTTGAGCAAACGAATAGGTGTGAAAGGGAACCAAACCAGCTGAAAAACGTGCATCTGGTGCGAACCAAGACGCGGACTATCAGGTGTGAAACCGCCCTAAGAGAGAAATAAGGCAAATTCTAATGTAGCACGTACAAAACAGAATTATTTTTGGTTACAAATACTGAACGTTGTCAATCTCCTATTCACTATCACTACAGCAGCTCTAGTATTTTTAAGTTCACCTATGTCTTGCTTTAGAAGGAACTTTGTTTGTGTTCTCAAATCTCAATTTAAAGCATCATTAAAGTTTGGTAGAGGTTTGGGTTGTGTAGTTACTTTGCCATGATGTAACTCGGAAGTTGACATTTTTATTTCCAAAAAAACGCTGAACTGGGTTTTATACATTTGCAGAATCTATCTTGGATTATCAATTTCGAATGAACGGAGCTCCTATTGAAGATATCTCTCCAATATTTGGAGTTACATCATGGCAAGGTAACTACACAACCCAAACCTGCTGATGCTGTAAGAGTATGAATCACTGGAGTTTAAGGGATGAAGTACTTTGCTTAAGGGCAGCACAGTAATTGTATCAAACTTTGCCCATTTCTGCATCCCAGAAGTTCGGTTCCAGTGTGTCACTGTTAGATATTTCACAATAGCGAACAACTGTTTGGTGTTTCAGCGACTTTCATTTTCAAATCCTAGCATACATTGATTATAGATATTCCTCCAGACACCAAGACATAACCCACCACTTTCAAACCAAGGACCTTCGAGGCACAAGGCCACTGCAATACCACAGCAGTTCTAGATTGACCTATTCAGACAGACTATATCATCAAATGAGCTGTATATATTCTATGTATTCCACTGTATGTGTTCATTGTTAAAGAATAAAGCTGTGAAAAATAATGACTGTTTTTCATTGTTTATTGGACTCTGGTAGCTTCTGTGTGTCTCATCTCCTTATTACCCCTCTCGCTCTCTCTCACTCACACTCTCACTTTCTCTCTCTCTCTCTCTCTCGCATCCTGGGTTCTGCCAGTAACAGCTGCTCATTAGTCCATGGGCCTCTTATAGTTGATTTGGTTAACTATAGTTGTGAACATTCAATCATACAAATTATGAGGATGTTTATGTGGTTTTCGATACATTATGCAACATGTTTGTTAGTTAGTACTTTTTAAGTAATTGTGGTGCACGTTTGTATTTATTGGTTGATGCAATTACTTGCCTAATGAGGATGTGTACGTGATAGGACCATCAACCAGTAAACAAACGGTACTGGCTCAGCGTAAGTGTTTGGCCAGCGTGTAGCTTGAGAAGTGTCAAGGTCATGTGGCAGCCATCTGTCAAACATTCAACTAGAAACCGTGCGTGCAGTCTGCTAGACGTTCAAGATTTGTCCATCAGTGTACAGAGTATGTGGTTTGTGTTTTGCGCACTTGCTTCGAACTAAATTTTGATTTAATTTAAGTCTAGTCAGTTACTACTACTATTACTCAGCTTTTAAAATGTCATTTGTATTTCTGTGTTCTGTAACTTATTGATCAAAAGGAATGGGAGTCAGAGGGCCGCTGAATAAATTAAGCATTTGACACACATTGACATCCCACAGCTGACCAACAGGTAACATATTTGATACCATTATACACAATTTAACCTTTCAAGCAGAATCAAATATTGTTTTTGTTTCTGTAGCTACATAGAATAACAATTTAACAATGCAGGCCTTCCAGCAGATAAGTCTGCTATTAACATGATGGCCTCTATCCATGGTCCTGAAACTATTACAGTGCCTTGCCAGCATGGGGCGCTGTGCACGATGTCAGCCTGACTCAGCCCTCTGCAGCGAATAGCTTCTTTGTGGTTTTTAGTGTGTGTGTGTGTGTGTTCCAAAAGCCATGCATTTTTAGTATTTGCTAAAGCTAGACTAGGCCTATATCATTAAATCTCTCTCGCTGCTCTTCAGCACGCACGGATCCATCCTAATTGGATGCCTGTCACTTTTGACAAGAATAAATTAAACGACTTCAGGCAGACGAGGCCATTAAATAGACACATCTCATTGATATTTCCCGATGGGGAAGTGGCAGATACTCGCTTTAAAATGTTAATTGCTCAAAGGTGGGGAGAAATCTAGTCTACGAATTCCTTATATTGGTAGAGTTTTTTGTGTTGTTGTTGTTGTTGTTGTTTCAAAAGATTGGCCAACAAACTAACATCTCGTCAGACAACATATCAAAATCTTATATTTTAATCATATAACTACAATGTATGGAGGAAAATGGCAGAATACCTATACCAAAAATATCCTACTCAATTTTAGTTACTTTGCTGAAATGTTATCCAAGTAGGAGTAGAATCACTGCTGTAAATATGTACTTGAGCAAAAGTGCAGAGAATCTCATGTAAAATGTACCAACTCGGGGTCAAAGTTGATCATTTCAAATAAGACATTGTTCCTGTTCCTGGCGTCGTTCCTGCGCAATGCGAAGAGGACAAGACAGGCGTCTCTCGTCCCCCTCAATCACCCGAAAGAGGTTCGCTGTGGACCGTGCAGGCCGGGGAGGCCACGGGCACATGTGGCATCTCTCTTTACATAAACGCGCGTTCTCATCTTCGATTATTGTTTACTCGGTATAACTTGATATTGTTTACTTTCTTGGAGAGAAAAAAAGATGTTATTATTCAATTTCTGCTTCAAACAAACAAACGGAACATGCCCATCCCCGTTGTCCGATGAAGGACTCTCCCCCCCCTCCGGGTCAGATACGTCAGATACGCCTATAGCACTATCACCTATAGACGCGTGTCCATGCGCTGCACTCATTAATGGGGGACGTTCAGTTTTCTCTGACGTGCGGTTCAGTCATCTGACGGCGCCTGCCCCCCCTTAAAAGCCCCCGGCGAGTCACGTGGGCGACGTGTCCAAGCGCTTATCTGATGGTCCATCGCGCTGCGGAGCGGGGACACGGCTCTTCATAGTTCCATGAGGACAGTCTCGTCCCTGTTCGTGCGGAGTTTGTCGCCTCGAGTGTCCCGGTGCGTGACTCTAGACATACTTCAGGTAAGTTGTTCCGGTGTTTGCCAATGTTTAGGCAGCGTCCTAGTGCCCATGTGAAGTCGAGCGACATTCAGGTTGGAGTCCTTGACCCGATACCTTATTAAATCGCACATGACCAAACTGCAGATCAGTAGGGGACATTTTCTGGAATATTACTCGGGGCAATAAGAACGTTTAGAGGTTTACAGTGATCACAGTGGCATCGTGAAGGCGGCGCGTAATGTGGTTTTTACGCGCAGCCACGTCTAACAGAAAAGGGAAATGTCCGGACCGTAACGACCGATGAGTGGCTGTAGAAATGAGAAACATAGACGGATTCGTTCCATTTAGGAAATGATTTACTTGGGCGTCAATTGTACGTGTCACTTGGTATCCTGCTCCGAGAGACAGTTACACGTTTGAGCTTCTAGTTTTCGTTTCATTTCGTTTTCACCTTCATTACCATGACATTGAAGTGGGAAAAATCGACTATACATTTCCGGAAATCTATTTGGAAATCACATTTATATATTATATAACGTATCAGGGGAACTTTCAGAACCAACGTTCACGGAAGGGTTCTATATAGTACCAGAAAATGGTTCGTTAGGCTTCTACCATAACATAACCCATGTTGGTGCTCCCGTTAGAACCCGTTAGAAAGCGTCTCCATAGAAACATGTATAGGTTCTCTACAGAAACTTTCAACAACGCATGACATGTTCCAAATCAGCAGTATATTCAAATCATCTTTATTCTTATATGTCGTTTTTATTGTAACAAATCAGAACGTTTTTTAAATATATATATAGAACCACTGCCCTAACCATAGAACTTGTGAAGAACCCCTTTTTCTTCTTCTGTGCGCTATGTCCAAAACATTTTGACTCTAACCAAATGGGTTAATATACGGACAGTCATCCGTAATCGGTGCACTTGTCTCCATGCAGACATCTAGTCGATACACGCGGGTTTCGACGTTTCGGTGGCAAACGATATGACGTGCGTCGTGGCACCTTTGGGCCCCTGGACGATCCCCTCCGCTCTGTGCGCCCGGCAGGTCTCCATGCCATCCCGTTCCTAGCGGAAGACCGGCGCGACACAATGGCCATCCACGTCGAGGGGCTTGTGGCTATCGCGATCTTCTATCTGCTCATCCTCTGCGTGGGCATCTGGGCGGCGTGGAAGAACAAACACGCCGGAGAGGCGGAGGGCACCAACCGCAGCGAAACCATCATGGTCGGCGGGAGAGACATCGGGTTGTTCGTCGGTGGATTCACCATGACAGGTTAAGTCTATGTTGATATACTCACAGACACTGGTTTTTTTAATTATTATTATTAGTATGACCGACAGTTCAAGGAGCCTTTAAGATAAACACGTTATAATCACTTCATAACGCGATAAGGCAAAGAAAAGGGAAAGAACGTGTCAGTCAAGTCAGTAAGTTGATCATTATATTATATTATAGTCTCGTTTTACTCAAAACGCGTGTAGGAAAAAAACAGCAGCCTTTGTGGTGAGATGAGCCAGAATAGTGAAATGACCTTTAATTCGAGAAAATGATTGAAACGAGTTACATTATATTTATATATCAACACACTGGTCGATTTGTCACTTGATTTAAGACGTGTTTTTGTTGGTAAGACTCAGTTATAGACGGACTTATTTAAATGCATATTTTTGCAGTACATCCTTTGGGATTTCTCCTCATCCAAACCCACACAGCCTAGTCGAGTGTTCTTACCCTTCAGCGATGTTCTCTGCTTTTGACACGCGTGTGACTTGTAGCGACCTGGGTCGGGGGAGGATACATCAACGGCACAGCGGAGAACGTGTACCTGCCGGACTACGGCCTGGCCTGGGCACAGGCCCCCTTTGGATACGCCATGAGTCTTGTTGTGGGTGAGTGGCGCCACACATTTCTCCTCATGCCCGCCAATCGACTTAAGGACGCGAGACCCCGGGCGTTACGTCACCTGTACGCCGTGCGCTCTTTGTCCCAGGTGGTCTATTTTTCGCCAAGCCCATGCGCTCACGGGGTTACGTCACCATGCTGGACCCGTTCCAGCAGATGTACGGGAAACGCATGGGCGGCCTGCTCTTCATACCTGCCCTCATGGGGGAGATCTTCTGGTCTGCTGCCATCTTATCAGCCCTGGGTAAGT
>OMOT01027449.1:0-14506 GCA_900312575.1 Acanthochaenus luetkenii | reverse complement strand
GGGGGGGGGGGGGTATAATGAATTTGATAATGGTTTAGTTGACACATTTATTCAACATCAACCTGTGAAACACGAGCATTGGTAAGATTAATCAATCAACAATATGTCATTAGATACATGTCAACATTTGGACTTCAGTATGGTTTGAATGTCGCCTGTAGAAATTGTCCCATAGCATGTTTTTCCATGTGCTGCATGCAGTATGTAGGCAGTACTATTAGTATACAATACTTTTAGTACGTGTGGTACTTAATCTTAGGAGTGTGTATGCACTCAATAGTTAATGCCGCTTAATGGCAATGTTGCCTAATCAAGATATGAACACTAGTAATTAAAAACACTTTCAAATCCACCAAAAAAAAGTCATTTTACAAAAGACATGTTATAAACTGACTAGATTAACCTAATGTAAGACCGGCACATCTGTCAGACACACCCTCTGTTCAGCGGGCAGTGCAGGAAGACTTGAAAGGGTCTGAGCCCATCTCCTTGGCAGGGGGTCACTAGTGTAGAAAACCCCTCAATGGCAAGGTGCCACGGGTGGATGAGATCTGTCCTCAAATGCTGAAGGCTCTGGATGTTGTTGGGGTGTTGTAGTGAAACATCAACGTCTCTTCAGTGTTATGTGGATTTCTGGAAAAGTGCCAGGGGTGGTGGTGCCCATTTCCTAAAAGGGGATCAGTGGATATCTTTCAACTGTGACCAGCAATCACACTGCTCAGTCTCCCAGGGAAAGACTATGCCAAGGTGCTGGGAAGGAGACAGCCTATTGTCAAACCTCTAATTCAGGAGGAACGATGTGGGTTCCTTCCTGGTTGCAGAATAGCAGATAAGCTTTCTACCATATCACAAATAATTGAGAGGTCATGGGAGTTTGCTAATCCTGCCTACATGTGTTTTATGGATTTGGAAAAGGCTTGCGACCGTGTTCCTGAAGGTATCCTGTGAGAGGATGGGGGCCACTGTTGTGAGCCATTCGGTTCCTATACACTCAGATATAGAGCTGTGTTCACATTCGTAGCATTAAGTCAAGCTCATCTAGGTGAACATCAGGCTCTGACAAGGATACACGTTGCCCCTCTCTCCTGCTCATGATATTCATGGACAGGATATCAAGGTCTGGAGAGTATCCAGTTCGGTGGCATCAGGGCTGCATGCTGCTGTTTGCAGATGATGTCATCCTTTTGGCGTCATCCGACGATGATCTCCGATGTGCACTTAAATGGTTTGCAGCTGAATATGTTGCAGTTGGGAGAAGGGTTAACACCTGTGTAATGGAATATAACATAATGGCTCTTTTATGCACCGTTGTGAAAACCGCTGAATGTTTAGATGCCAGAGAAGGCCTGTGTCTGTTAGTCACGATAAGCACTGGGAATAAGGCGCCTTGACTTTCTAGCCAGGTGCAGACAGATAATATAACAATGCGTTCCGACCCTCACATAGGGTCACACGTTTTGGGTAGTGGCAGAAAGAACGAGATCACGAATACAAGCCGCCAAAATGAGGTTTCGCCGCCGGGTGGCTAGCCTCACTCTCCGTGACAGGGAGAGAGGACCTCTGAGTCAAGTCGTTTATCCCCCACGTTGAGAGGAAACAGTTGAGGTGGTTTGGTCACCTGGTAAGGATGGGCTGACTGGGAGGAGACGCAGGGACAACCCTAGGATACGCATTAGAGACTACATCTCCCAGATCCCCCGGGAGGAACACGCTGCAGGGGAAAAGGATGTATGGGCTGCTCTGCTTGCACAACAACCCTGACCCGGATAAGAGGCTAGAAAATGGACAGATGGGCGAATGGAGAAAAACCCATGCCGTTGTGATGCTACACTGGTGATTTCTTTACCATGTTTTAGTCTGTTTGTTTTAGTCTGTCAGGTTTTACTTTGCTTGACCTGTTGCCACTGCGACCCTGACCTGGATAAGTGGCTAGAAAATGGATTGATGGATGGGTGGATGGACAACAGATTTACTTACAAGTATTTATGGTGCGCACGTGTGAGTGAACCCATGTATTCAGCCCAAATAATGTGAAAATGTATGGACACAGTGAATCAAGTATCCCATGTCCTATGTCATTCTATTGTCACATAATCCAATTCATGGTATTGTCACATAATCCAGTTTGTGGCGGAGGAACATAGTGTTCATATAATTTGTGTCCACAACACATTATCTGCGTTGAGATTGTGTTTATTTCGTGAAATTGTATGAGACTGTGTCGGTCATTCATGACATAACAGTGATACAATGTGTCAATTTATTGGCCAAGAGTGTCAAAATAAAAGTCCTCCCACTAACTACCTTTTTGAATGACGAAAAACATTATTATCCATTGTATGGATTTCCAAGGATATGTTTTTACTCAGTAGTTTTGCGATTCTCAGACACCCCCAATTCCTCATATGCCATATTGTTTTCTCTGACCCTATAGTGTAGCAGGGGTCACTGCTGTCCACCCTTGGGGAAGCTGCACTAATACTTAGTGAATTCAAGCATATGAAGTAGCCTGAGCAAATCTGATTTGAAGAGGAAGAAATCTTCTCCATGTGTTATTAATTGTGGAAACAAAACAGAGTGCTAGTTCATGAGTAGATATCTATATGAAGTTTTAGAATGTCAATATGTCTCAGGAAATCAACACAGCGAGGAAAAATAACCATTTTGCCATAGGAATAAATTCAGATTCCTTTTTGTCCTGAAATGTAGTAATCACAGACAGGGTTCCACATTTGGAGGCCATGTGCAGGGCCCTTGCACCCCTGATTGAAACAAATGAAGCAAATAATGAAACGTGTGCTCAGTTTATTAAGGTGAGGTCTGTCAAGAGGTCACGGCTCAAAATCAAGGACTTTATTTACACAGTTTGATTTCAGAAATACTGAAATCACTATAACATGCAGCGGGTGAAAAGGTTTTGGAGTGCAAATCCCTTAATATAGCATTTGGCCTAATTGATGGTTTGAGAAAAAGCATGACGTTAAACTGAAATGAATGAAATTACAAAATTGGAGACCTACAAAACAGATCAACTCCATGACAAAGTAAGTAAACAGGATAAAGGCACTAAACAACTACCCTTTCGTGCATGCCCTGACCGCAGCCTCTGTGTTCCAACTAAAGGTAGTGTTCACGAAAACAAAATTAACAACTGCTTTAACACTTCAGTGAAAATGCCAACAACCCGTTGTGGGATTTACGATTCTTAAATTGCCCCCTCGGTTTATTTGCGGCCTCTGACTGGTCCTCTGATTATGCAGGTGAATTTAATTGGAAACATCCGAGTGTATATGTATTTTATGGGTGCCACTGCTCTCACGCCATACCCAGGGTCAGTGCGCTGCCACAGAGGTGCTTTGTATAGATAAGGGGAAATCTCTCGTGAAAATAAAAACAGAAAGCAGAACTTGTACTTTTGAAATTGTTTAAATGTCACGCTCACAAAAGAATGCTCTGGAGTTTCTTTTTCTTTTCATGCATTAAGATATTCTTTTTCTCAGTGGTCTGGGACTTCGTTTAAGTAACAAAATTCCCCTCGACAGCTCTGTATTTATTCTCAAGAGAAAGCCTTCAAAATTAAAAGGATAGCGACACAATTAAAATTTAAATGAGCAAAGAGTCTATCAGCAATGATTAATTTCAAAATAAAACTGCCAAGCAAGATATTTCTTGACATTAAGAATTTGATGTACACTTCTAAAGCTACCATGTCAAACAAAGACTTTTAGATATTCTCTTTAATCTCTTGTTTATAAGTCCTTGAAACTATCACATTCATTATAATAATTCTTACAACAATATCCAAGGAAGGAAACATTTATAAATATTAATTGTTGTCATTCATTTATTTGTTAATGCTGCCCTTTCAAATGTTTGAACTTGACATTCACATGCACAGATAACAAGGATCCATTAGGATGATGAATTGCTGTTTCTCTTCAAGAGCATTGATTTAACCGCTAATAGGGGGGGAAAAGGTTGACATGTTTGTTTGAAATGGCACATTGAAGACACTATAAAAAGATCAGCTCCATATGTTATGCAATGTAAAAACGTAGCACTGTTTGTAATTGTTTTACCATGGAATAATGACCCAAAATGCATCCTTCTTTTTCACTCCGGTACTGTTTGCTGCTGAAGAGCACAGGAGACTGTGTGAGGATGAATTCCCTCCCAACATCTGGAAGCGTGCTTAATGATCATTAAAAAACAAGATGAACTGTTCTCCAAAATGACAGGGGGAGGGGTACGCTGCGGTTTAGGTCTCACGCTCCCCTCACACACACAAAAACCTCTCAGAAGACTCCCAGCCTGAAGCCTTTAAAATTTTACTTGGTCTTGTTCTAAATTTATTGCTGCCACAAAATTTACATTCTCCTGTGTGAGAGTTTGGTGTGTTAAAACGTCTATCCAAGGGTCAGAGTAAGGGGCAGCTCGACGACTGTTATGAAGGTAGATCTGTGATGTTTCTCATTAATATGTTGAAACGAGGGTGAATTAGTGATTAGAACTCTGGTTTAATAAGCCTTGAGTGGCCTATTGCAGCTTGCGGTCTTGTGCAATACTGGTACCTAACTGCTGCACGTCATTTCCTTTCCGTCCACTCCAGGAAAACAACACTGGTTTTAAAATGCAAGCCGCAGCAGCAGCAGCAGGCTGTTTGTGGAGCCATGAATAATGTGGAGGTCAAAGGTACCGGGCTGAAGGATGTTGAGTTAGTCACTCTCTTCGAATGTTAAGTCAAAACATACTCTTTCAATTATTCACTCACTAAAATGGAACTGAAGGAGTATGCTAACCATTCAAATATTCATGCTTTTGACATGACTTTAACAACAGATATCCCTGACTTCGGTTTCTGTCTTCTGCAAAAATACATATTGAATCAGTCGTTGATTAACTACTTGGTTGTCTTGCATATCTATTATGGACCAATAAATATTCAAATGCGGTAGTCTGTCTGTACTGTAGCCTTATTTATGTATTCTGTAAGCAAAGGGATAAATACTTTTTCTATTTTGCTATCATGTAGCCGTAAAGGAGTAGCCTATGTCAAACTTTGTCAGCAACGTCAGTGGGCGTAGCAGGCAGATCAAAAGCAGAACACATGGAGTAGTGGAGGTGTCTTCCCACGCAGGCTCTTCTCTGACGAGTAGATTCCCTGATTAAGGGAGGAGAAAGAGAGAACAAAACACCACTACCTCCACTTTGTTATACGGGGCAGCAGCAGTCAAAGTCCAAGGCTGGGTGGAAGAGGAAGAATTACAAGTGATATTATTTACGTTTTCTCAACATGAGTTATTGGAAGTGAAAATATGTCACTGGAAATCAGCACATCAAGGGAAACTAATCATTTGCCTCAGGGATACATTGGGAGTGGGGGGCTTTCAAAAAAGAAATTCAGTACTGGAGTAATCACAGAGAAGGTTCCACATTTGGAGGCCATGTGCAATTCCTTTGCACTCCTAATTGAAACAAATGAGGCAAATAATTGAAAGTGTGGTCAGGTTACTGGGGTGAGGTCTGTCATGGCGAGGTGCTGCACAGCTCAAAATCAACAACTCTATTTACACAGTTGGATTTCAAGAAACACTGAAATCAACAACAACAACAATAATAATAATAATAATAATAATAATAACGGCCAGGGCTCGACAACCTTACTTTTAATTAACTATATTTCACAAAACTGGAAGGGTCGTTTGCAGTGCGAGTGACGTGTGAAGGTTTTCTCTGTTATTCCGTGAGCTGTTAGCGACACCCTCAGGAGAAGGATGGCGCTACAGTTTAGGGAGAAAGACGCGTCAGCACCGTACGACGGACCACGAGAGGTATTATCCTTCAGAATAAAAGTATCTCCTCATGGTATGTGGTGCCAGTCTTTCATCGGCATACGAGCACATGTAAACCTGCAGGTACAAAACCAGTTGCTCGTCTTACTCTGCTTTTTTTAATGTTTGCCTATTTGCCTACACTGATTTAGCAATAACGTACACTTTTACTTTGAAGTGACGTGACCAAAGCTGCTGGCTGGATGCGGGGACTTTGTGGACGTCAGTCCAGCAATGGAAGCGGACGGATACCGTGAAAGATGCTGGATAATGACGGATTTAGCGTCAAATGAAAACTAAAAACAACGGGGCTTGTCCGTTGACATTATTTAACATTTCACGAATACTGACGACGGCGTGTTTCTCCTTTGGGCGACTGGACTTGCCTCCAATATCAGGTTGCTACAGCAGCTAGGAAGCTAACTGTCAAATACTAGCCACATCAGCACCGCTGCTATTAGCCCGACAGATTATCCGAAGCTAGCGCCAATGTAACAAAGCTATTAAGGCGCGACTGTGGGGTAGAAAGCCGTCGAAAGCAAACACGACAGTAAATTCGTCAAAGTGCCGAAATGATGCTAGCTAACGTGTCGTTGTGTTGTGTTGCAGAGATTTCATTATGGCAGACGGTATCATGAGCAAGGCTGCTACCATGGAGATTCCCATTAACAGCAATGGAGACACGGGGAGCCTGCCAGAAGACGACAGCCTGGAGCAGGTGAGTCATGTTCCTCTCGCATCACCAGTACTGTCAAAACAACGCTAAACGGTGTGTGAATGCATTCGGTTTGTGTTTCTGTGTCCATTATTTTAAAATATATGACAGCCGATAGGCTAACTGTTACCTAACCGTGCATAGGCGTGCGGCTGTGTAGCTACACCACCACCTTTAACTTGATGACCTTTGTGCCCAGAGGGATTAAACGTAACATTCATTGGGAGCGGATGCCTTACTTGCTGTTGTTCAATAGCGTGTTCACATAACAAGTCATCTATAAATGTCATTACTGTGTACTGCATTGTCTTATTTCTCACTCTCACACAGGCTGCACAGGTTCAGTGGAGCATAGATGAGAAGGTAGGGGAAATAGAATCAAACATGGTGGAGGACCTGCTAGTATACGGGGGTCCTACGTGATTGTGTCTGTCTCGTGTGGAAATGAACAGTGGGGCTAATGCTGACCTTAAACAATGAGGCGTAATGGATGGAGGGTTTTGGGATGTTAACATGAGCGCTTAGGGAACTAAGCCACATATTAAGCAATGTATCCCTATAGACATTTTGTGGTTGCCTTGCATCACGCAGTTTTATCATTCAAATGAATTTTGATGACAAGAAATGTGTGATTTCTTTACATTTTAATAAAACACGTCCTTGTTTACACATCGACATCACAGTTCCAATTTTAATTCTAGGATTTTATTTGATCATAATCTAACACTATAATTGTCTGGATATAAGGTAACTCAATACAGACATTGAGGGAAATGCTGACCAGGTGTTATTGATATATGCCCGCAAAAAATACTTCCATTTGGATCATATAATTTCTTTACATTTCTTAAATCGGTCTCTACAGTCCATGGATATAAAATAACATGATAATTAATGCGTCCTAAATCACGTGTTTTTAGTATTACTGGGTGTCATTGCCCATCTTTTTGTTTTGAATCCATCAGGATTTGCAGCAGGTGATGGTGTCTGGGCCCAACCTGAATGAAACCAGCATTGTCTCAGGAGGTTATGGAGGACCAGCAGGGGGCATCATTCCAACCAGCGCCATCAAAGGTACTGCCAGCTCCCTTAAATCGAATAAAGTACACTATTGTTTATTTTAACAATACAGAAAATGTATGTTCATTGTTAGTATGAAATAAAAGGAACATTAAGTAAGATATTTACTGTCCCATAGCACAAAAGGACCATAATATATCTGCAGAGGTTTGATAGGGTTGTTGATAAATACTACAAAAGACTCAACAATTACTTTGCCAGGCGCTGAGCTGATGTCTGGCTTTCAAACACTGGCTTTCCAGTCCGTACTCTCTATTGTAGGACTCCCACCCCTCACAACTCACATTGTCAACTGCTCAAAGATGGAGGATGGTGCTACGAGCAAGCGACCGGCGTCGCAACACATTTCGCCCCCAAAAATGCAAATGACAAAATATTATTATTTAGTATTGTGATATGTTACCTCTTCGTTAGATGTTTCTGTTAGATCTCTACTCCAGTTAGCTAGCTTACACGTTCTATTGTGTTCTACATGTGGCTTTATATTTGGATATTTTATATTACTGGAGTTCTTGAAGAAGTCTTATGCTGCATTCCAATGGCTTATTCTCTTTTTATTTGAATGCTGCCACTCTATAGCGAGCTGCAGACCTCTAGGCTTATGGTTCATGACAAACGTCCATATCCCATAGGGCCCGCAATTCGCTTCAACCCTGAGTATCTGGACAGAAGACGAGCTCCTGCCCCAGGACCAGGTGGCTGTGTATTCTGACAAGCCTTTTTCTTTTTTTCAACCTTTCTATGTTGGTCTTTTTGCCCCCTTTTCGGTTTTCATAATAGGGTTTTGGTATTGCTTGACCAAAGGAGTTCTTCGCAACCATGCCTGTACTTCTTTAACTCACAAAATTAACGTTTCTTCAACAAGAAACTCTTTTTGAAAGCTTTCAGAATAAGCGATGCACTAACCAGATATTACAGGGCTATCACCTTAAATGCTGTGTTGGTGAATGTTTCTAATAACGATGACCTTTGGATGACTGTCATGTCATTTTCTGATGCCTAACTTCCATCCCATGAAGTCCATTTTAACATTTTTTTCTAAATGCTTTAATTCTGCACAAGAAACCTGCATGATGGATTATTTCACATCCCTTTTTAGCACCAACTTATTATACGTGCATCTCCCCCACCCTGCACCAGACATATCTTTTGCTGTCTCAGGAACCTAACGTTCTCCTTTCAGTCTATGTGCATAATTCACTGCCAAACTATTGCCTCGCATACCTTCCACTCACCCTCATTGTTTATCATCGCCATGCTCATTTCAGACCTCCGCATGAAATCCAGGGGCGTTAGCATCCCTAACAGCCAGTCTGCAGCCAGCCGAATTGCCAAACAAACAGACCAGCAACCAGGTATCACTGGGCTCATCACCATGTCCTCACTGTGCTCATTCTCATGATAGCCATAGCATTTGTGTAAAACTCTGCCTTGTAAACTGTGTTAAGAGAACGTGCATTTGAGTGTTTGACGTTGTTCCTCTTTTGTTCAAGGGTCCATGCACCATAGCACCAGTAATTCATCTTTGGCAGCTGAAGAGGTTTCTCGTGGTGTGGCAGTGGAGAAACTGGATAGTGTAAAGAAATGGGGCATCAACACATACAAGGTACACTATGAATAGCTGTTGTATTTTGGAAACAGTTTCTAAACACTGATCAAAATGTCTCAAAGTCAATCCTAGGAAATGAATGGCCCTCTCGTTTGTCCATGAAAATGTACTAATTTTAACCACAATAAATGCATAGTCGTCTCAGTTATGTATGGTTGTATATTACATTTAATACAGACATTTAAAATGGATTTGTGGAAAATCTTCTGTATCATTCGCTACCAAGCTTATCCATACTTTTCCTACATTATGTAGTTATTATTTATTACCTGCCTAATTCTACCATGTATAATTTACTTGACTGAGATTCATCATTTTGTATGGTAAAAATCAACTGTGTCCATTGTTATATGGGTTTAATATCTTTTGACCCTCTTGTTATCACTGCATATTTTTGCCTCCCCTTCACTCCATCAAAGTTGCTTTATGCTGGGTTTAATGTGATCCCCTTGTCCATATCCACTATATTGCAGTGTACCAAGCAGATGTTCTCGGAGCGGTTTGGCCGAGGCTCACGAACAGTAGACTTGGAACTGGATGCTCAGATTGAGGTGTTAAGAGAGACTAAGAACAAGTATGAGAACATCCTAAAACTGGCCACTGCACTCACCAACCATTTTCACAACATGGTGCAGACACAACAGGCTCTAGGCGACACCTTTGCCGACCTCAGCCAGAAGTCCCCAGAGTTGCAGGTACAGTGTTATCATTAAAGCCCCTCTTTCGATATGACCTGGAGATGCAGTTAGCAGGTTGACCCACTGTCTTCCTCTGCAGGACGAGTTTGGGTACAATGCAGAAACACAAAGGCTGTTGTGCAAGAATGGGGAGGCTCTGCTTGGTGCCATCAGCTTCTTTGTGTCCAGCATCAACACGCTGGTCAACAAAACTATGGAGGACACTCTGATGACCATTAAGCAGTATGAGAACGCAAGGTATGAAAGCCTGACATTTTTTCCAGTTCTTCAAACATTTGTTTACTTCACTGAGGGGGAACACGGTCCCAGTCCCAGAGGGGTGATCACCCGAAATTGAGAGTGACTGACAACTTGTATCTGTTTATGTGCAGACTTGAGTTTGATGCCTACCGTTCTGATCTGGAGGAGCTGAGCATGAGCCCAAGGGATTCTGCTGCCATGGTGCGCATTGAGATGGCCCAACATGAGTACCAGATCCACAGAGACAAATATGAAAGGCTGCGTAGTGATGTCACCATCAAACTGAAATTCCTGGAGGAAAACAAGGTTTGTAGTTGAGCCTCCCATGGATCTTCCACACACACACACACACAAAAACACATCTGCTTGACACTTGTCAATCCCTCGCTGAGGGATGTAGCCAATCACATTTGAGCAGCTTGTTTAGAAACTGTCAGAAACATCACACCTAAACAAACCTCCACTGACTGTGTGTATTTGTAATGGTAGCTTTTCCTTTCTCATTTCATGTCGTCTTCTAGGTGAAGGTGATGCACAAGCAGCTGCTTCTCTTCCACAATGCTATCTCAGCTTACTTTGCTGGCAACCAGCAACAGTTGGAACAAACTCTTATACAGTTCAATGTAAAGTTAAAGCCCCCGGGTTCGGACAAGCCGTCCTGGCTGGAGGAACAGTAAAGAGTTCTGAGGGTTCAGCTGTTGAGACGTAAAGGTACAGCGACACACTGGTCAGTGAAGATGTTGACAATAGCAGTGGATGGATGAAGTATATTGTAGGATCAGTAAAGACCAATGATAATAAAAAACACGAGAGATCACTTTTGTAATGTTTTTCAATATCACTCATTTTTCATAGATGGTACAACTATATCGTTTGTATTTAGGGATTTTTTGTTAATACTTTAGGTAGCACAATCATTTACATGTATATCACTTATTTATGTATAGTATATTATTGTGGATAAATCCCAGGGCAATTTTGCACATGCATTAATTCATTCTTTTTGTGGTGTTTTTGTCCAAATCATTATCTTTAACATTTCAGAGCATATCACCTGGCTGGTCAGTTTACTGTTTACATGCATAGAGGGGAACAATATAGTGATTGTCTCTTGCTAAAAGATACAATCTAGAATTAGCTTGACTATCTAAATGTTGGGTACATTCAAATATGTTCTTAGTTTGACTTGTAAATGGGGAAAAAACAAGCTTTTGGAGCATTATTAATCCAGTATAACTCCAAAATATAGGTCTACTCCAGTGTTTACAGACATTACAAATGCAAACAAGCCTCAGAAATAGATGTAAAACTCACGATTAGCAGTCACATAATGTCAGTCCTTGTATCAAAGGCTCAGATAATACATTTCAGGGTTAAAATGTCTTAAATTGTACAAGTATGATAAATACATCTAAATCATTATGCAGGACACAAAGCCAGTGTTTGGTTGACCGTGTTTCAACAGGAGGCGCCGTACTACAATTACAAATTGGGCCTTTAAGACATCACAGTTGTATGTAATTCCAATCTCAAAAGATTTCAAGATACAAATAGTGAATGGGAATACTGGATACAGACAATGCCACATGTACAGTAGATTATGATACAAATATCAGTGTCCCTTTAAGGACAGAATGTATGGGTACATTTTTCTTATTTATTTTTGTTTTTGTGTTATTTACCAATCCTTTTGTATTGCAACATGGTATTTTACATACATACAAAGTTTCTTCATAGTTAAGTATCCTTGTGTTCAGTTGTGTACTGATAAAGACCGCTTATGTTCCACTGAACTAACTTAATCTGTGCAATTTACACAGATCTGTCTAATATGTATGGCACCGTTAATTATGTACATGACAATACAGTCTGATATATCTTAACATGTTTTTCATGAGTTAGTATTGTTATTTCACAATCATCACTTCCGGTTTACTCTGGTTAATTAAATGGCTGGTTCAGGATTTTCTTGCTGCTGTTGTATGAAAACATTGTAACTCTGATTTTGAAATGTTTCATTTACTTTGTGATTAATTTACATAATTTAGTTAAATTAAAGGTTAATTAACTCAAGGGCCCATGGAAAAACCATACAAAAGCCAAAATATATTTCTATAAATGCATGATGTCCGAAAAGAATGGTCCTTTTCTTAATTCCTGACAAGTTTGTATAATTTCTATAAATCAGATTGACAGTGATTTAACTTTTGTTAAATAGTTTATCATTGTTGGATTAAAACTTAACTTAAATTAAAACAACTTTTATTTTGACAAATTAAAACAACATGTATGTGCTGAGTAAGTTTCATGACTAGCACCCATTTTACAATTTCTAAATGTATAATTGCTGAAAATGACACTGCTTTCCTTCACTCCTGAGGGTTATTTTTTGGAGATACAAGGGTTTCATCCAACAGCAGTGTTATATTTGTCTGATGTTTGTGCGGCAAATGCCAAAGACCCACTCCAGGTTCACCTTGCTCTTAAGCCCCATTTGGCCCAGAGTAGTTTTCAGGGCAATATGTGATTATCACACAATATTTATGTATAATGTCTGTGACCAATTTGCAGGGAATGAGAGATCTCCGCCAAATGTACAGAGATTGGAGTGGATAGGTGGATCTTCATTTGACCTATAACTCAATTACATATTAAATGTGTGAATTGGCGTTTCTTTTTTTTATCCGTCACATTCTGTATGTTGGGTCCTGTGACCTATAGGCCCTACTTCCAGGCAGTCTATTTGATGTTGAGGTAAGCCTATAGGTCAGGACTGGACTTGGAGAGAACGGAAACAGAAGTTTCCTTGAGTGCCTTCAAGTTGATGGAAAACACAAGACATCTTTAGTCAGTTTAGTTACCTTTCCTACCAGGTGAAGCCAAACCAAACCTCGGGGACGTGGATGAAGACCAGTTTGACCTGATGTTATTTTTACAGGGCAACTAACTGTAGCTTTAACAGCCTGTGAAAGTTACTGACATGGCTCTAATGGGACTAGAATCTCAGACGTGCTCTGGTAATGATAGCATTAGCGCTTATGACTTCTCTCAGGTGATGTACCCATCTGAATATCAGATTAAAAACCAGTATTTATCCTCTAGGCATGTTGGAACCCCTAATCTCTCTTGTTAAAGTGTACCTTGGCATCAAAGCGTCTTCAGTTTGAAGCTTATCTTAAGGTGAGACGCAGCTCATTGTTGACAAGACAGTCATGAGTCCTTTCACTTGTCAGTCACTCCAGTATTTTGTGGAGTTTGGCTTCTGAAAATGCAAACATGAGCCGAAATCTGACGATTTGACGTTGTGGTTCTGATAAGTGCTGTTATCAGGCTTGGGAGGGCTACTTTCCTAATGTAATCGATTACAAACGCAGAGCTATAAGGAGCAGCGTACGCCCAGTGGATATACACTTTCTGGAGTTAGTCCACAGTACCGTGTGTGATGGCAGTACAAGAGCATCATGTGTTTGCATGCAAATGTATTATCCCTGGAATTACATCTTTACCATAATTTGGGCTTATCATGTTTGTGACAGAGTTGATGTGTTTGCTGTTAAAGCTGGGGTAGACCATGTTTTTTTTTTTAGAACCATTTTGGAAACATTTGTTGAGATTCTCTTCACATGCAGACCGCTGTCAATAAATCAAATGCTCAGAGGAAACAATCCGGTCTCTCTGACTGTCCCAGGCCCTGTAATCAGCCACTCCAAAATCTTAGGGCGCCTGAATCTTAACCGCCAATCAGGAGAGCTCTCTGCAAGGAGGCGTCCCTACCTGCCTGTCAGTCACAGGTACTAGCCCTGACCACTCTGCAAACTGCAGAGAGAAAGGGAGTATATCCACCCGAAGAGATGACGTGAAACAGCCACCATCCCAGCTGAATATTGGGACTGGAATACACGTGTGTACGGAAGGAGTTATTTCCCCCCACAGCAAGTTCATCAGGAAGGAGCTGCACTCAGGTCAGTCAACCGGTGTCAGGTAGATATGGCTTTGCGACTGTGGCAGCTAATGTATGTGTGACTAAAATATCATTGTAGCATTTTAATTAGTGATTTTTTTTAAAGATTTGGAATGTATTTGAATTACAATTACATCAATTGACAGACACGCGCACGCGCCTTTGGAGTGGAGGGAGAGAGAGACTACAGACAGTGAAAGGACAGTTTGACTCCGCCCTGTGCGGAAACAGACGAGCCTGTTTGTCAGTTAGCCCGACGTGTCCACCAGTCTTCTTTTTCGTCAGGGACTATTCATGAGCTAGTTAGGTGTCTGTTGTCACTATTCGCCCAGAATAGCAACTGAGGATCCTATTAACACTATTCATTTATTA
>OMOT01027445.1:0-16865 GCA_900312575.1 Acanthochaenus luetkenii | reverse complement strand
GAGAGGGAGAGAAAGAGGGACGGAGAGAGGGAGGAAGAGAGAAAGAGGGACGGAGAGAGGGAGGAAGAGAGAGGGACAGAGAGCGAGAGAGAGAGAGAAAGGGAGAGCGAGAGAGAGAGAAAGAGAGAGAGAAAGGGACAGAGAGAGGGAGCTCTGACACCAGCAGATGGTCTTTGGTCTCCGTAGTAGTGTCTGTCCCGTGACCATCCACATACTGTATCAATACAACCGTAGGTGCTTCTATGTTACGGTCTGGAAAAATCTCCTTTCCTTTATTGGCTTATTTATTCCTTACTTGAGCTCGGGGCTGTTTTGCATGAAAGTTTGCTTTTACTCATGAGCCCAGTATAACCACTGCAGGGTTCCTCATCAGGGACAGAACGTTGTCACTCCCATTCGTCAGTATGGCTGACAAGTTTCAGACAGACACAACCACGGGGAGATTCTCAAGGAGGGAAGGAGGGTGATGACTAAAACAAGCCGTTCCCATTCAGTCATTCATTAAGGAGAATATGAGTTTGATGCATAGTCTAGTTTTTAATTTTTTAATGCAACCATGCCATCACTCACAAGGACTACTGACATTGATATGGGAATGCTATGAATGTGTAGTATTTTTAGGTGTCATGAAGCTGCATTAAAACTCACAGCTGAATAATATACTCCGGGATAGATTTATGTGTCAGCTGTGTTGCCTTTCCCTTCCATTTAAATAATCATTCTGGCAGATACTGCTTGCCAGCTAAGAGTCTAGATTTCCCTGTGAGGCCTGTGGAGTGTGAGGGGCTGCAGGGGGAACTGTTGTTATAGTCTGGTTCCCTCTGCAGACGGAAAGGAAGAACTTTGCACTTTGACGTGGACTTTATTACGTATTTTTAAAAATCTTTTTAGACAAGGGTTTCCGTTGCCGGTCAACGTGTCCTGGAAGGAATATTATCTGTGTTCATTGAGCTTCAAAACAATTGATAGGCAGGCTATAAAGTCTAGGGCCGGCCCTGGACTGTGGTGCAGTTTACTCCTCTGGGTATTTCCCCAAGCGCATCAAAGAGGCCTCATTTGACACCATCATGTGAATTAATCACGAGAAACACAAAACCATTATGAGGCATCATATCAGAGGCACATGTTTCCAACCATGAACAGATGTATTATCAGATGAATCGCTTGAAATTATACATAGATGTGGAAATGAAATGCTTCGCTTAGTCTTACATCAAGATCCAACCACTGTTTTTAAGCCACGTTTCTTTTCTTTTAGTCGGGTTTTGTACAGTCGTTCAAAGTGAATCTAACCTCTTTAATATCCTTTACCTCTCATGTCCTTGTGATTGATGCTTTTGAGAAACAATATCACAGCATTGTTAAAACATATTTTCTTCTAGGAAATCCATTCATAGCATATAGAGCCACTTGGTGTCAGTCGAATCAACTAAAAACAATAATATCTATAATTTGCTTTTCGTAAGAAAGATCCAAATGTAATATAGTCCAAAGTCTTTAGACTTCCAACCAGAATAAAACAAGACTGTTTTTTTCTACTAGGGTCAGATTAAAATGATGATGACAATGACGAGGATATTATTATTATTAGTAGTAGTAGTAGTAGTAGTAGTAGTAGTAGTAATAGTAGTAGTAGTAGTAGTAGTTGTTGTTGTAGTGGTAATAGTAGTAGTAGTAATAAGACTGTAGTACAAGTAGGAATAGTAGTAGTTTGTGTGTTTAAAAGTACTGAAAGAGCTGGAAGATGAAGAAACTGAAGGGATCAGTTTCATCCGGAAGAATTCAAATAAATGAATAATAATACAAATAATAAAAAATTGCCGAATGGGTGTTGTTGGTGGTGATATGTTTCTGAAATGTATTCTGTCATCACACAGACCACCTCTGAATTAAGGTAGGTGAATCTGACCATACCTATGTGATGCTTATCATGCAATTCATGCGAAGGGTCATGCATGCAGATCATGCGATGGGTCATGCATGCAGTTCATGCGAAGGGTCATGCATGCAGATCATGCGATGGGTCATGCATGCAGATCATGCGAAGGGTCATGCATGCAGTTCATGCGAAGGGTCATGCAAATCAATGATGCGCTGGCCCACATGAGGTTGCAAAACCAACCTCCACTTGAAAACATTTCATTTGTCTTAAGTAGTGTCATGAATGAACATGAGTGCAATCACCCACTGAACATTTAGTTAAAGGGGCAATAAGTATGATTTTTACCATTGATAGGGATATTGATCAATACCAGTGACTCTACAATTAATTCCCACGGTGCTCAGATTTCTGCCTTTCAGAACGCACCACGACCTGTACGCCGTTTTGCAACAAAAAATGATTGACAGAGTTGGAATTAACTCCCTAAATGTGGAAGTTGCGCACCGCGACTGTCTGCATGTTTGGTTTCTTATTACCTTTCTATTTCCTGTCCGTACAGGAAGTGGACTCCCCAAAGCTCCAGGCTACACAGAGTACACCAACAAGTGGATGTGTCTTGGATACAACATTTGACATATAATCAGAACATATTCTAGATAATCATGTCATGAAATAAGGATTTCTTTAGGTGTATTATTCGGCTTTTGTTCCCTGTCCTGTAATTGGTTGTCAGAACAAAGTACACATTGGACATACTGAATAAAAGCAATTTTTATAGATGATAAAAAAATAACTTTCAATTTTTCTTCTGAAAGAGATCAATACTAAGCCAATGCCACTATTTATTAATAATAATAATTACGGTTTAAATAAATAGACTTTTTCAGATATGTCTCTTTCTCTAGTCTGGCTATTATATGTTTAGCTACGATTTGATCACAGCCAATTCTCCAATGGACCTCCAACATAGCGGCACCCGTAGTTGCTAGGAGATTTCTGACACCACTGCAAAGCCTCTATTACACGATAGATCCTTGTTCTGCACATGCTATTCGAATGTGATGATTGAATGAGCTGGGATGATTAAAAGTGTGACGCACGCAGACAGGGTGGAGGGGTTCAGTTACTTTGAACGTTGAACATGGTATGATCGTTGGTGCCAGACACCCCAGTTGCAGCATCTCAGAGACAGCTACTCTCCTGGGATTTTCATACCCTTCAGTGAAGATAGACAAGATTCTGTAATTCACAGTGGGAGTGGTAACATACATGTAATAGGATTATAGTAATCAGATTACAAATAAATGTGTAAACTGTTACAATTAGTGGGGGGGGATATCTAATTCCAGTATTTACACAGTATTTACTTATTACAGTGGGGTTCATGGTGAAGTGTAGGCTCTCCACCTAGAGGCCATCTGCAGAAGTGCGGTTGGCTTTGACGGTGTAAATGTGGCTGACACAAGCTGGAACAGGTTTGAAATGTGAATGGGAAACGTCTTTGGAACGGGCAATACTGCAGTATGACTAGTTTGATTAATCCAACTTTGAATGTGACTGACTACAGTTTTAATAGTGTGATCAGTCGTCTCTTCTTGCAGTTTTCTAGACATTGTGGGTCCTTGGTGAACATGTATAAAGAAAACTCTAACTATTATTATACTGACCCTGATCATTGTGATTTAGTTTTTAAAACAACTTTCTCACATTTTGCAGCAAATACATTTTGGCTTGGCTTAAGATGGCACAATTCAGCAGTTGTTTAATTATCTCTCTGTAATGATCTGTTATATGCAATGAAGTATTCTTTGTAAAGGCTAGAATGGACCTCAAGTCCACATTTTCTCCATTTCCTTTCAGCTGCTCTAACATGATCTTTTACGGGCAGAGTTATGTATCCATGGTGATATTTTGCCACTCTTTTTGGTATTCAGTGGGGCCGCTTTGTTCAGTGTATTAATCCGATTTTTATTGAGAGCATCAATCATTTCATGTACTGAGCAGTTTAGACAATATGAGCCCAATTCTCTTACAAACTCTGAGAACTTAAGCTCTGCTGTTGCATCCAGGAACCTCTGTTGAACTATAATGTATTTTGTGTTCCTGGTTACAGTCAAATGAGCTTCAAAGAATAGACAATAGTGGTCAGAAACAGAGATATTAGACGCTGAAACATTGTCAATCGTTAACCCTTTTGTCACGACCAGGTCAAGTGAGTTTCCGTGTTGGTGTGTAGCCTCAGTGACATGTGTTAGTTCTAAACTGTAAATTAGGTTGATGAATTCCATAGCCTTCGAATCAGCCATATTATTTATGTGAATGTTTAGATCACCATTCACAATTATTCTATCATATCTGGTGATGATAAGTGATTCCAGATTTTCAATGCACCTAGGTGGATTGCAAGGGAAATTGATCATTTGGGTGTTGAACCTCAACAAATAGTTCATGGGTGTAAAACCTCTGTCAATATTCTGGGACTCAGCAAATAGAATCTCACACTCGTTGTCAATGGAGCATGACCAGATATTGCAGAGAGACATTCCTGTCCATGAATGTTGATTGAGTCCTGGCACAGAATAATTGCATAAGTTCAATGAAGCGGTTCAATTCAATTCCTTATTTAATAAGAATAATTCTTACATTTTACATCTGCAGTTACATCAGCTTTTTTGAAAGGATATAAAATTGAGTAATGTGTTTGGAACAGATTCACATAGCAATAGTAATTCTTTGCAAATGTGGTATAATATCCAATTAATTTTGGTTTATGATGAAGATGATATGTGTGCTAATTAAAAAACATTTATCACAAAACACATGCACACAAAGTAAAAACATGGCTTTAAGGCTTTTTCATGGATAATTTATTCAGTTCAGAAACAAATGTACTTACATCAAGATGTAAGATACAAATCCAGAACCAAAGTTAATAATTCAAATGTAATAAAACCCAACCAGAACTGGGTTCGGTCATTTCAGCATGTCAGCTTTTGACGTTGTACAGGTGCCAAGTCCGTAGCTCAAGCAAGCCCATTCATTGGTCATCTCCATGAAGCCTGGGGCGGAGGTGAGTCCACTTGCTGGAATCAAAACATTCATTCACAAACACAGATGGAAATGCGATCATCCACATCCATGCATAACATTTGCTTTCATTCGTGCACTTACACCCATGAATATGAACGGAAGTGAGTTCAGAACAGCAAATTAAATAGTAACACAACAATGACCAAACAGAAGCAATGGTCAGTTGAGTTTAGAATATAGTAAAACGGAGCAGCAAGATAATTCACCTCTACAAAACGGATCCAGGCACTCGACACTCACCTGCCAGCAGGTTGTAGAGGTTGCAGTAGTTGACTCCATCATCAAGAAGGCTGGTAAAGGAGAGAGAAGTGGACAGACCCTGGTGAAACAAACAAACAAATGTATTATTTTCCTTCTTGATTCAGGGAAGTTATTGTGTTAGGAACTGAGCATTAGTCTGACTTACAAACACTTCGCAGCCATTGGCCATCATGATGGGGTTCATGGTGAACGTTAGGTTCTCCGTCTGGAGGCCATCTGGGGACGTGTGGTTGGCTTGGATGAATGCAGGGGTGGCGGACACAAGCTGGAGCAGAGGTGGAGGACATGAGAGGCGTAAAGCCAAATGATAGACGTTAAAAACCGTTTTTACATTGATATTGCATTGATCATACACATTGGTATGGTGTCGCTAGAAATATGCATGGGGAGAATCTTCAAACAAGCAAAAGTAAATGAAGAGCTTCGTCGTAAATGGAGATTTCTAGCCATCGTGTGACAAAACGGACACCTCCCTGCACATCATTATTGTGCGACAGTAAAGTATTGGGTAATTTTTTACCTCTTTATGAAACTTTCTTAAACTCTCAACCACCTAAAATGTCTTTAAGACGGAAGAATGTTTCTTACCCTATACTGACATTTGTCACAAGCATTCACAGGATTGAAGGCTTGAATCTGTTGCACCAGTTTGATACTGACTTCAGCGCAGGGCATCCCAAAGAGCCTAGAGAAAGAGAGCGATCATCATAGTATGGACACATCCATTCTTGAAACAAACAAAAGCGTCTTGAATTCACTTCCAAATACTAGCAGCTTATGGTTTAGGGTTAGGGGTTAACTCAAAGTGACACAATTCCTTTGTGAACTCAGATCCAAACACAGACACGAGCCTTACCAGAGTGATTTGCAGAACGCATGATAAGAGACGGGGACGGCCGCTGACGGGGCCAACATTCCCGCAATGAGAGCCGAGGCCAGGAGCAGAGTCCTCGTGGTCATGGTGAAGCGGGTTTCTTCCTCCGGTGGCGAGAGGTGTGCTGGTTGCTGTGTCCGCCCTGAGATATCTGGACTTATGGTTGAGTGACTGGATGTCTTTCCCACAAGCACATTTATACCTAGCTAAAGGCTGGTCATGAGGCGCCAGTGAGGACGCTTGAAAGTGATTAGGACATGGGTCTGACTGCTGGGTCTCATGACGATTGTCTTGAGCTTCCAGCTATTTACCATGAAAAGGGTCATGCGTGTCTTTGGCTAGGGTGTTATAACACAGCTAATATCTACTATAGCTATAATACCCAAAATATAATTATTTACTCTGATTATGGGTGGAGTGGTGATACCATGACGCTGCATATAGCCAATATCTTGGTCCAGTATTCAATCTCTTGACGATTTCCCTACCAACAAATTCAATTAATTGATCTTAACGTGAATAAGGGAATCACTGACTACAAATTGATAATATGGAATATATTTTTAATAAATAAAATGCATGTAATGTTATATTGCATGTAATGTTCTTTATCCCGGGACAGTTTCATTTATATGAATGGACATCCGCTGCTGTCCCCTACAGACAGAAATGAGAGGACGGTGTCTGTCCCGCCTCCTGAATCTGTGATGTCACATTGATTTCACACTAAGAGCTAATTAGTCATCTGATTTGCGAATGATCATCATGCACTCGACCGTGTAAATTAAGAATATAGGGATTTTGCATGGGGCAGTTCATGTTTCCATGATCATTGTGACTGCTCACAGAGACAAGCACACACACACACACACACAAAGAGACATTTTTATGATGAAAGGCATGAAAGATCAAAATCTTCGTACAATATATGAAGGGGAGGAAGGACACCACTAAATGTTATGGCATTGTTCACACAAACGGAACAGATTTCAACACCGGCTCCTAGTCACCGTAACGGAACAGGCAGCAAAATGTCATAACTGCTACACCACTGGTCCGAGTTGAAGGGATGGTGCATCTGGTTAGAATGCCACCGATTCAAATGCCAAATAACTACTGCTTCCTCTTCAACCTAATAGATGGCACGAGATTCATTTAGCATACTTACATCCATATTTTAATATATATCTAAATAATTTGAAGGGTTTATGTGCCTAATCCCTATTCCTATTCAGTGGTGTATTCTACGTGATACACAGGACTTCGCTGTATATCCACTAAGAAAGCTCCAGGATTTCCATAAACCCATTTAAAAATACACAACTTTTCTAAAAACA
Source organism: Acanthochaenus luetkenii (assembly GCA_900312575.1). Taxonomy (NCBI): domain Eukaryota; kingdom Metazoa; phylum Chordata; class Actinopteri; order Beryciformes; family Stephanoberycidae; genus Acanthochaenus; species Acanthochaenus luetkenii. The sequence goes on along the minus strand of OMOT01027445.1, from coordinate 9,421 downwards.
GGGCTGGGAGATGTGATAGCTGAGCAAACGTTGCCGAACATTAAAAAAGACTTGTGATCTCTCGCGCTCTCCAACCCAACCCCGTTTTTATATATTTTTCCATTAATGAGATATAGCAACCAATTCATGATCGTTATTGATGTCTGATGTCTCTTAAACAGATGATCTTCTCCCCCGGTCAAGAGTCCCCCCCACCTTCCAAATCCCAATTTAACCCCTGGTTATGGGGTGTGGCTTTGGGAGGTGTGTGCGTCCCGCCGTCCATTTAGTTAAATAAAGAACAGAATAAAAAACAATTTAAATATTGTATTTTGACTTTGCACTGTAGTGTCTTTGAGGTTGCCTTTGCCTTGTCCAGGCCATGTAGATTTAACTATGTCCTGTGCAAGAATTAATTTGCCAATGTCCAAGATATTGTTTCCATTTCTGAGTTGAACTTCATGAAAACATACAAGGACACACATTATACACTTTTTTTTTTTTTTACAGTGTATGGGCTAGAATAAAAACAAAGTTATTTCTAAAATTCTCCAAAGCAGCCTTTATGTATGTGTATATATATATATATATATCATGTGTGTTTCATATATTTAATCCTCATACATCATGTCTTGGTGTGTGTGTGTGTGTGTGTGTGTGTGTGTAGGTGTGTTAGTCACTCAGTGAGACTTTGATTGCAATGATTGCAAAATGCCCCCCCCCTTCTCTACCACACCCTTGCCTCTCTTACGTATCGACTGCTGTTTAATGGGCCCAATCTACTTCCATTAATGACACTCCAAATGAGCTCTAATGCATAACAGCATGTGTCAAGGCAGGAAAGAAGCACTCAAGAGTCTAGAGATAACAGGGATCTATTTCTACCGGACAGGTGGAACATGGAGCCTTCCAGCTTGCACTCAGTCCACGTCTAATATCAGGTCATTTAAGTGGAGGGCAGCTGGTAGTGATGCTAATGGTTTGTTTAATTACAGCCCGTTTGGTTTCTGCCAGTGGATCATGAAACCACTTTTCACATGGCTTATTTAGACATTTAGAGACTAAAAACATTTGATAACAATGGTTTTATTCCAGAGTACTAACCTGTGTATTAACCTATGGGAATGCTTGGTAATTGCACAATAATACTGTATACGTGAAAATCTCCCTTATACAGATGTAGCAATGGAATTTAACTACAAAACGTAATTGTCTGTACATACATTACATTGCAAATAGTATTAGGGATAATTTGATGAAGTATTATTGTATACTTACAGTAAGACCATTGTAAAATAATGTTACCTGTGTAAGATGTACAACCATTAACACTATATAAATTATTTGTTGTTGATGCAATAATACAAGCAAAAGGAATACTTGGTAGCAGTAAGCAATAAGAAAAAGTAATTGCATTTTAAAACCAACTTTATTGACAGCGTCTTGCCCTCAGTACAATGCAATGCAACAAGATTTGAGGTGCTGAGCACCTTGGAATAAATACAGCAATAAATACAGTACTGACTCGCCTTACTGGCCATCTTTAATTCACACTCTCTAGAGTCATCAGACCCTCACCACGAACACACGAACCAATAAGACACCATACACAACACTGAGACCAAATGTTTGCTTCCACCTTAAATCATAACGGTCATGGATCATCATGGACTGACAATGCACAGCGCTTGAATATCTTTTGAAGAAAGCAAAGATATTGCTTCAAAACGTACACAATATCTGTCATCATTCTGTCAAGGTATCAGCCTCTTGCCTTAAGACTGAGAGGAAGGAGAGTCTGGAAGAAAATAACTTCACATGGTTTATAAAATATGACAATTTAATCCATCAAGCCATCGAACCAAAAACTGCAACAATGATCAGTCACTGGGGTCACTGGGTGAGGCTGCCCGTACTGGGAAAGACTGAATTGTAAAAGAGTCTCCAAATGATCCATGATCAACAGCTATGGAATAATGACATCTTAGTTTAACAATGATATGCACTGCCCTTATGGAGGTTTTCAGTTTTGATTCTTTACAAATCAAAATCAAATGATGACATTGAGATAAAAACACATCTAATCAAGGTTCAATCCACAGAACAAGGTTCAATCGATTTGCCCTTGATAAGATAATTTATGAACCAAAGTTCATGCAATTTCTTTCATTCATACATTTTAAAACCTCTAATTCTTTCTTCGATATGTTGCCAAGTGATATTGGCTTGATTTCAAAATATTATGTAGTCGGTGTTTGACTATGAGATCATTTCAATTAAAAGAGGAACTAAAATGATGAGCACAAATCACACTATGAATGCTCACACACAGGTCATCTGAAAGAAACACTACACCACACAACCACATTGTAATATGTAGGCTATGGCAGGCAAACATAGGCAATTGCGAGACATTGTCTTTCATTAGAACCTACACTGCATTCACAATACAATATGTTTTTGTAATTCATTTGTATTCCTCCTTTCTCATTTCATAGACTTTAGCAGTAGTCATCTGATGCAACATTATAAAAATGACCCAGATAATATGCATTTTATGTAAAAAAGAAAAGAAAAGAAGAAATAAAAACATTTGTCAAACCTTTACTAAGTATTGTACATATCTGTTGATACTTTATAATAAGGATCCAGATCATGTTAATTTGTCCTTCACAAAACTACATATTAACCCTATAAGAATTGTAAACATCAGCCACAACTTTGTAATAGGGAACCACACAATGCTTAATTATGGTTTACAATTCATTTATTAATCATTTAGAGATTATTAATTAGGTATTTGAACATGATTCATGTGCATGATAACCCAAATGACTAAGAAACTGTTAACTAGGGCAACAAAAAAACAGTGTGTCAAAGTTGTTTTAACAGTTAAGATACTATATTACATGTATTTATTGATATATGATTAATTAATTCTTAATTAAGCCATTTACTATTAATTAGTAAGCAATGTAAGTCATTACTTAACCATTAAAAGCATAATTCATAAACATTAAGTAATTATTAATTAATTCTGGTTATTATATTATATAATATTATATATTATTATATTATCAGACACATTTTGCTAGCTTTTAGCCTTTGCAATATGCCCATTCATTTTGTTAAAGTAGTTCTATAAATATGTATCTGTCATTTGTTTGTGTAACCTACTTCTATTGTGTGTGTGATGGTTGATTACAGATACAGTACATAAAACCTCCATGGTGAAAAACGTAGTTCCATTGTCGGACACGCAGCCAAACCCAGTTGTGGCTAATGATTAATTCCTGTTATTGTTTTGGCATTTGGCGTCGTACAGCAATGCGTACACATCCCACTTCTTCCACAACTATTTGCAACAAGTTGTGGTAAGCAGAGATCAAGTTGACTTCTCTACTCACAAATATGTGCGTATCGTTTAAAAAATGTGTATATGCATTGGGAAACCTGTTTAAATACGGTGGACTGACTGTTTATGGAGGGTTGGTGTACAAATTTGGCAGGAAAAAATGAATCAGCATGTCAGACGGAGACATATCTGATAATGGATGTCTCGCTGCTAGATGTCAGATAATTGATGCTACAAATACAGTGTGTGTGTGTATGTATGTGTGTCAGTGCTCACTCACACATACACACACAACATACAGCCACAGGTGAGGCTATGAATGAAAGCTGAAAGCATTTTGAGTGCGCTTGCTTAGAACATTTACAATTTTAAAACAAGTGCAATGAACCCATTGTGGACAACACTAGATAGTATATTGTCCTCCATGGTGGAAAATCTTTTTCCAGGTGTTGATGTTGCATTATGGACTGTAATTAATGCTTTGATCGCATTTTTGGGGGGAAATCCTACTGTATCCTTCTCAGTATGCAGCGTTCAGACACCGGGTGAGAGAAAGAGAGAAAGAAAAGGAGACAGAGATATTAAATGCAAGGAAGAGAGAGAGGGGGGGGGAGAGAGAGAAGGGAGTAAAAGTCATCTGTGATTAAGGCAGTCTCATAAATATTGCAGAGAGGTTTTTGGCCCCTGATTTGGAGAAAGACTGCCACAACAGTCTTCAGTTCCTAGCACTTAATAACTGCTGCCTCCTATCACCACAGATGCCAGAGCAGACGGGTGGACATGAATAGAAATGGCAAAAGAAAAGGTGAGAATGATGCCACAATGTTAGATCCATGGATGAAAAATATCCCATCAAAAACAACATCGAGCAGAAATCCTCTTTGGAAGAAAAGGTCAGATTTGGTTTGTGTATCAGTCCTCCACACAATGAATAATCTTTTACAGGGACCCCAAATCAAAGAGCACAGCTTAGGGCAAGTCAATTAAGAAATGAAAGTAAAGTAGTAGCCTACATCTAATTTGTCCACTGAAGTTAGTGCTAGGGGCTTTTAAAGAGGCGTGCAGAGACGGGGGACAGACGAAGGTCCCACTCAGTTTAACTCTGTCTCGCTTAATTCGAGTTCATTCCAAGATACAGGAAAAAGTAAAAGCAGATACATACATATTAGTTGGACGTGGGAGATGTGGCTCCCCTCATTGTCTCCAGTTGAGCTCTATTGGGTGATTCGCTTCACTGTAGCACGTCATGGGTTCGAACACAGAGTTTTAAAATCTGCCAACATGGCAGCCCTAATGTACTGTACCCTTTTACAGTGCTTCCAGTATACTGTACTTAGGGCTTCAAGCAATAACTAGACCCCTATCAGAGCTCCATACCCCTCGCTATACAGTGCAGCAATGCCCCCTCAGACCCACTCCTGCATGGAGCGCTTGCAGTACAGTATGTGGCGCTGCGTGCTCTTCCTCCTGAACTGGAAAACGGTGTAGAGCAGGACCATCATGCACAGGGCCAGGACACAGGGGATCGCGATGGCCACCGCTTTCTCCGTGCCCCCCACGCTGTCCAGTTTGATGACGATGTCCACGTCGCCACTGTCATAGTGGCGTTCCTCCACCACCGGGGGGCTCCAGTCCCAGTCGGGGTCAGCGGGCAGGCCGTCGCAGCCCATGAAGTCCCTCAGGATGGACCTGGGGTAGCCGGGCTCCACGCGCAGCAGCTGGTTGTTGAACTTCCAGTACTCCTTTCCCTTGTAGAAGTAGGTAAAGCCTGGATGGATTGTGGGACACAACAGATTCACTCATACACACTTTATTTATGCTCAAATGGCAAAGATTCTCCAATTAGTTGCAGCAGTTTATAGAGCAGTAATCAGATCAGGACTCCAGTCTTGTGTAAGCGATTGGTGAGTGAAACGTGAGGAATGTGAGACCTTAGCTAACTGGTTGTATATAATGCGGGCGTACCGTTGGCCTTATCCACAAAGGCCCCCTGTGGAGAGTCAGGGATGCCCTTCCAGATAGTGATGGATTTGGGATAACCAGGGTCCATGGTCCTCATGTCCTCATTGTACCTCCAGTATCTACGACAGGTTAGATAGAAATACTAGGGTCAATATGGAGGTATACACAAACAGACACACAGTGGTATGGACGGTCACACACACCCCTTTCACACACACGACCCGGGAATATTACGGGACGCTGATCAGGGTCCATCCCATGTGGGGGTAGTTCACACTGAGACACATCTACGCAGGCATACACACACATATACACACACACACACACACACACAAATCAGTGTAGAGTTTCACAAGCATTCAGTTATCCAACAACTTGACATGGTCACCAATACCAAATCCATCAGCACTAAAGCACAAGACCGCCCCGTATTTGTCGGTCTTGTATACTAAGGCACTTTTCACTTCCCTATCCCTGTCGACGTTTACCGCTGCACCAAACTCACCTTGACAGATGTCAGTGTCTGTCGTGGTCATTCCCCTGAACCTCAAACCCCCATTTACAAAACACTCACAAGCAGACATACACACACAGATCACTGGCACCGAGCTCCCATCCATCGAGCGCAAGCGGCTGCCGGTTCCGTGAGGCCATACTCATCCGTGTCAACAGTGTTGTTTACCCTCAACCTGCCGACATAATGAACAGCAACTGACCTCATCCACATGACTGGCAAAAGCGGTTAATCAATCAACTGAGTTAATCTACTGTGCACGGTTCTCCTTCTAACCCCGTTAGGTATCTCCGCCTATAGAAGAGCGTTCTCCAGCGATCCAGCCACCGGAGATCCAATTACACCTCGTCTGTCAAGATAGACCAATCACAGCAGTGACAGGCAGCTTCTCGAGCCCAGTCATGTTTCCCCATCATGGCCACTGCCTCGGTAGTCGGTACCATTGGGTTCAGGTGGCAAAAAGACCAGGGACTCTGCTTCCCCCCCCCCTATTATATGCATGGGGGTTAGCCATGCAAGAACTTCCCAGAGTCTTGTTTGCATTGTTGCAGCACGCCAGTGAAAATACTGGAGAGGATACTGCGCGTCTGTATCTAAGTACAATCCCCTCCTTGCCGTGAGCGAGGAAGATGCCGTACCACAGTGATTTATATGGGGAGAGGTGGGCTCCCCTGTCACTGCTGTGATTGGTCTGTCTTGACAGAGGGTGTAATTGGAGCTTCCACGGTTCGATTGCTAGAGAGCGCGCTCCTATAGGCTGAGATACCTCACTATGTTATCAGAGAAGCCAGGGTTACGTCATTGTTGCGATTGATCTCCTCCTCATACACTCACACACACAGGGATATTGGGATCCGCTACAGAGTGTCGTTTGTTTTGGATTCCAACAAACACCCTGTCAGACACAGAGAGGACATTGTGTCTTTGGTGATGGACAGAAGGACGTTTGTTCTGATGTTCTGCAGCAGGCTGAGGGATCTTGACACAGCATTTTGCCAGCTCTCACCACGGGGCCTCCTGACCGCTTAGGGTATGACTTATCATGACAGCTGAACAAACATGTGAGTCACATTGGCATCTTCTCAAACTGGAAGACCCTTGCCATGCACACGGATGCATAAACAACAGATGATCTTGTTTGGCTGCTTTGGGAAGACTTCCTGGTGGAATTGGTCCGTTCCACTTCCAACTAGAGCGCACAAACTGCCAACGTGGATAAAACCATGAATATATGCACAGTAATAAACAAATCTTAACACTCTTTAACATAGAATCACTGATAAAAAGAAAATAAAAATATGTAATGAATGAACATATGTATAATACAGGTTTCAGCCTTCCGCTTGTTTTGCCCTGAGAGACTCCCATCCAGTCCGGTCCAATTGCTTATAATGAGACCTAACTTCATAATGAACACACGCTGTAGTAATAATCCTTCCGCACGGACCTGTTTCCTTTGAAGAAGTAGGTCTTGGCCACGTCCTCCCACCAGACGGCTGTCTCGATGCTCTGTGTGGGCATGCCGCTCCCGAACAGGGAGATGTCCTGAGGGTAGGTAGGCTGGAGAGTTGTGTCCTTGAACACCCAGAAACGGTTTCCTAAGAGACACACACACACACACACAGAGAGATAAGTGGCTGCGAGACAGGCTTTTTGCCAGTGATAGTCTATTTTTTTCAAAGGTTAGATTTATCACCTAATTTACAAAACATATGCAGAGCAGAAAATCGATGCGGTGTTATCTATAATACAATAAACACCAAGACGATGCACTGAAGGCAATCCCACCGAGACTCGTCGTGTTATTGAAGCTATTGTTGCATTTAATTCAGTTTGATCACAAGTGCCTCAGGCAGAGTGAGGGGAGCTACAGTCGCGGTGTGCTTGCAGTAAGAAGCGAAACACACACACACACACAGACACACACACAGACACACACACAGACACACACACAGACACACACAGTTAAGTCCCCCTGAGTGAATAAATAAAGCATGAGGCGCTCTCTGATCCTGCTGGGTGACAGATGTCATGTTAATCTGCCTGATGGATGGATGGCTTTACCGGACCCTCGCCTTACTGTACAGAACTGAAACAACCCCACAGTCACTCACTCACCTAGTATCAATACAAACATTCATTCATTCATCCATAACCATACAAATAGAAGATCACATTTAGACAGATCGCACATCCGCATCCACTTCTACTGGTGCTAAGCGATAAAAGAGGATTGTCTCTTTTGAACGTTTGTCGCTTGTCGGTTGTTAAGTTGTTTAGCAGGAAAACGTCATAATCCATCACTACAGTCAATAAGGAACAATCTCTTTCATTATTTTTCTTACCTTTGAAGAAGACAAACTTTCCTTCGCTGTTTTCATAGACGGCGTCTATTTTGGAAGGCAGGCCTCTCCAGAAGTAGTTTATCTGCATGGGGTAGCCAGGGACGACTGAGTTGTCCCGTACCCTCCAGAACCACTGGTCCTATATAAACGGACGGGATAGAATGATGTATCGCCTTCTTCTCCCTTCTGCTCTCCCGCAGATAAATACAGACAGATTTGAACCCAGGTGAACAGCATCTATGTTTGCTCACGCTGACAATCTACTGTACCTTGAACACGAAAAGCTCCTGTCGGAGGATGGCCAGGGTATTGAAGCCTCCATCGCAGATGTTGGGTTTGGAGTTGGGGTTGGAGGGCTTGGACCCCTGTGGAGGGCGGTGGGGCCTGACCTGGCGGTCATGCTTGCGGGGATCTAAAGGAGGGTGGAAGCGAGGAGGAGGGACTGTGGGTGGTGGCCTGGTAGGCTGGGGTGCTCTATCTGGCGGACCTGGAGACAAAAAAATCGCATCACCTACAGCATTGATCAAATCAGAAGACATTGCACTCTTATGTCTGAGCTCCCTGACTCACTTTCTGTTTTCTATAGCATTAAGAGGTAAGTTACTGTGTTCAGTGTATTACCTCTTCTTTGAAATACAGACTAAATTTGTGAAGTGGATGGTTACCATAGATTTTCTGGATACCCTGCAGGTCATCGTGAGGTAGTTTGAAGTTCTCTGTGTCCATATACTGGTAGAAGGGAGCCATAATAGCAGTGGGGTCGTTGGAGTGTTCCAGGCCAAGGGCATGTCCCAACTCATGAACCGCAACCAAGAACAGGTCATTTCCTGGTGAGGGGAAGAGGACAGCAGTGACGAGGGGGGAAATCCACTACATGTTGGGTATACATACAGTACAAGCATGTGCACCTGAATGAATGTGCCACTTACACATGTACACAGATGAAACAGCCATGAGCTTACGCAAACACAAGCACAAAAATACATAGAAACCTTTATTTACACAGATATTTAAGCTATACTGACTCCCATTATCCTATTCTCGTGCAACATGGCGTAAGAAAAGATTCCTGCGAGCAAAGTGTGCAGATATTATTTCTCTTTTGCTCTGTAAAGGAAGATAAGTCACCACGGGAGCCACAGCTCTGGGACAGAGGGACAGGGGGACATACACTCATGTTGCTGCCCAAACCAGTGGTGAACAATTTAAACCCAAGCAGACTCACACTCACACCAGGCCACCTGAACATGTACATACGTACGCAAT
>OMOT01027434.1:0-15178 GCA_900312575.1 Acanthochaenus luetkenii | reverse complement strand
TATATACTGTACTATAATGTAGAAGCCAATGCTACAAGCACCTTTGTATTTATTTTGATTAAAAAAACAAACAAAAATTCAAGGTTACTGCAGAAGCAACATACAGTCTGGAATGGCAGCAGAACAAAGGATAAACATTCAATTAATGTATTTATTATATACGTATTCTAATTAGACCCTTTACATTACACATATTATTGTACATTGCTGTTAATTGGTTTAATGTAATCCTGTCAATCCACTACCCTGTGTTTGCCCTAGCTTTTTTTAGATGTTGTTTTAGCCTGTATGCATACTTTACTTAAACACTTATTTATAAATGTTATACATTGAGAGCAATGTTAACCGGAGTCAAGTTCCTTGTATGTGTACATACTTGGCCAATAAAGCTGATTCTGTTCTCTCAAAACGTGTAACTGGAGGCTTTGCTGTAAAGAATCAACTTTTGATTTGTTTATTTGGATGTGTTGGAAAGCCAAAGCCATTTTCTCTTTGTGGGTCTGTTTCTGCATTGGTCTATGTGTACTTTGCTTCTTTTTTCTAGGTGTACTGAAGTTTATGGCTTCGTGTTCAGTGATATATCTTGCCTTGTCTTGGACTAGTCCCCTGAAGGGGAAGCTGTATTAGAAGTAGAGTGGCAGCAGATTAGTGTGAGGTCAACCGCTCAGCAGTCTGCTGCTGAGAAGTGATCTCATCTGAGTATGGGCACAGTGTGCCAGCTCTTAGTGTAGTGCTGACCTCAGGAAGGTAGTTAACTACACATTAAAGGCTTAAAAACACACGGACAGGCTAGATTGATCCTCGTCCTGTTACCTTATGCCAGCCTCCTGGACTGAGCAACCTTCATCTGGGCTTGTAAATATACTTAATGTCATGTGGTGGATCTTCACGAGTCCCTGCAATGTAGGCTAAAGGCCCATTGAACATAAACTGAACCATGATCTCTGTAGTTTTATATACAAATGTATACCTGTAGATTTATGGGCATAGACCTAGTGCTTCATAGTTGAGCAAAATCCAAAGTTTCACCCTGTTAAAGCTAAAGGATGACACATCCACAGCTGTATCAATCAGCTCACTGTTTTCCTTGTGATTTCCACAGCTATGGAAAAGCCGCGTTTTGTCTGGAGGAGCTGATGATGACCAATCCTCACAATCACTTGTACTGTGAGCAGTACGCTGAGGTAGGTACCCGTCTGGATGTCCGCCATCAAGCAAGGGGCCTAACTGGGATAAATGTTAACTTTCTGTGTATGGTCCCTCTCTGACCCTTTCTGAGAGACGACGACCCGCACTTAACGTCACTGGGAATATAGGCTCATGAATGGAGAAATGTGTACATGGGGTTGTCATGTATTGCTTATTCAGATGCCATGCTGTCATTGCTTGAGCTGCCCTTCAGCACAGCTTATTAGTCGTATTTAATGCCTCCTCACACAGGTGAAGTACACTATGGGGGGGCTGGAAAACCTGGAGCTGTCCAGGAAGTATTTTGCCCAGGCACTGAGGCTGAACAACAGAAACATGAGGGCGTTGTTTGGTCTGTACATGGTGAGTAGTGCCTTGCATGTTTTTGTCTTTTTTGTAAATAATTTTTTTAAACCTGTGGTTTGTCAAGGTTGAGGCTGGCCACTGGGTGTGTGGAGTGAGACTGTACAGTGTCTGTGTGTGTGGGGGGAGTGTGAAGGGGCTCTCAGACAGGTCAGCTTGCTGCTGACTCAGACGGTGAACTCCAGCATCGGAAAAGTGCCCCTCTGGAGCTCTCTCTTTTAGTAATAATACCCCTTTAGTGGGACCTTTTTTATGTTTATGACTTAAATAAATAAAGAAGTCATGGAGTGAGAAGGAGAAAGGAGCACGACTGCCGCTAGCGTTCTGTCAGTGGCAAATGAAAGAGCCAGGTGCCAGTTTGATTTTTGTCTGCGTTGAGCAGCTCTTTCATCTGCATATTTGTTTAAACAGGATGTTGTCCATTAGCGCCAATGCATCATATGTAAGTGAGTCCTGACATAAGAACACAAACGGAGCGGTGCTGGGAATAAAGGGTGGAGAAGGAAAGCAGCTCTCACACACAGAACTCCAGTGTTTTCCTCTCTGCTGCACTGGGATTCTTCAGGTAGTCCAAAGTCCAAACACCTCGTACCAGAAGAGGGCCTATACCCTCTGAAACCACTCAGGGTGCTTATAGATGTAGGCAGCATGTACAGGAGGAGCAGGGTGGGGTCAAACAGAGACATTCGCTTCTGCTAACTCTCAAGTTCGTCTGGAGACAGAGCAGGCCCTGTATGGTTTCCTGACAAGTCATCCACTGACACTCAGGTCTTTAATGGATACTTCAGGTGGGAGTTTAATCTTTATCAGTCACAGTTCAGTTTTGCAGATTGTCATCTAGTCTCAGTGGTCCAGAGTTTGACAGGTGCAAGGAGTTCAGTGAAGGGTCAAGAAACCTTCAACATCTCCAATATTCCTCAGACAGAGAGGCTACTGTGTGTTTGATTCTTCACAGTCCGACAGAAGACCTGGTAGCACTGGGCACAGTTGGGTTGTGGGTTAGTTACTCACAACACTTGCATGGGGATTCCCCTTCGTAATGGTGCACACTATTATTCAGGGGTAGCCTGTCTGGGTTGACATCATCTAAATTGAGGTTTCTCTGGAGTTAAAAAAAAAGAAAGAAAGAAAGAAAATGCTTACCAAAAAATCCAGAAGCCAAACCATTTTATAGAAAAAACAGGGCCAGGTTGATTGGTGTGTAGTTAAAGTTTCAGCACATCGGTAGGGAGGGCTTTGAAGTGCAGGCCGGGTAAGCCCTCTGGGGTTTGCTGTGTGGAGATGATGGCAGGAACATGGGAAAGACATGGGATTTGTGGTTCGGAGGGGAGCTGTTGGGGAGCTGTTGGGGCAGGCAGAGAGCGTGATTCACACGACGCTCCTCTCGTTGCACGCCGGGCTTTTTGAAGACATGCAAGGTCCTTTCATCGCCAGGAGTCGACAGTGTTGGAGAAATTAGGGGCCATTAAGTGACAATATATGTTGGGGTGGGGAAGGAAGAGGTTTTTATGTATGGAGCATTAAAACACTCACTTTTTCCTCCCTGTAAATGATTTCTCCTGTCATTGGGCTAAGGTCTGTTTTTTCTCTTCATAAATGACTGGTAGATGGTAAGAGTGGTTGCACATTCATCTCAATTACGCTAGTATTTTCTCGCAAAATGTTGATAAAAGAACACCTTCCCCGCTTTATCTCGTTGCCTCTCCATCCTCTGTTTTCCCTTTTTCCTCTAGTCTGCAAGCCACATCTCTGCCAGCCCAAAAGTTGGTGCCAAGGTGAAGAAGGACAATATGAAGTATGCTGCCTGGGCTGCTACTCAAATAAGTAGAGCATATAAGGTGAGTCACACATGGATGGAGAATGTTCATTAGGCTTGATTTAAGAGTACCTACCCTTATTAATTACCTACGTCATCTTTGCCACCATCCTCATTCATTTCTTCTTGCTTATCTTGCCCTCCATACCTTTTTATAGAAGTGTGTCTCTATCTTCCAAAGGGGAACTTACTTTTTCTCTCATTGTGTCACTATCACCCCTCCTTCCACCTTAGGCTAAGAACCACTAATCACACTTTTATCCTATGTGACAATTTATTGACTTGCACTGTACATCCATAAGTCATCCTCATTTCCATAGCATGTTGAAAGTATTCACAACTACCCAATGCACAGCAGTGCTGACGGATGCCTTCGACTCACAATGGTGTAATAACAACCCCAGTGTCTAAGACTGTCAACCTAGAAACCAGAGTCTTTCAGTGTGTCTGGGTACATTTACTGCTAATGTGTTGACTTAAGGCCACAACGTCTGCTATGACTTTACCCTGCACCCTGGCTTCACAGATGAGCTTCTTACAGCTCTACAAGCTCATTCTCCCAGCACAACAGTCCCGCTAGTCTACAGTAGAGGAGAGTTGTCTAGACGAATGGTTCTCAAAGTGCAGTCTGGTGATCCCAGGGGTCCTTGACGGGCAGCAAAATAATAATCCTGATCATAGGTACAGTGTTTCTTACCCAGTTCTAAATTCAATACTAACTCAAGGCAATTCTTTTTCCCAGAATGGGGTCCCTGGAATAAAATGTTATCCCACATGGGTCTGTGAACTAATGTGTGTCTATTTGGCATTGCCCTGAACTAGGTCTTCTGAGACTGAGGTATTGCCATATAGAGGGAGGGCAGAAAAGAGGTAAAAAGAGAGGTAAAGCAAAGAGGGGAAAAAGTGAGGCGCTGCTCAGATGGTATCACTAAAATGGTTTATGCTGTTGCCACGGCAACTTAAGTATAAAAGCATATTTAATAGAAATATTCTTCGCCATATGCGTTGCTTATTTGGGCATTGACAGTTAAACATGTAATAAGCGGTTCCTTGCTCAGCCTCTGTGGGTCCCGTTGAGAGAGTGGCTCCCCACCGAGCCTATAAAGACCTCGTCTCACCACACTCGGCTCCCCTCCCCTCATGGACACATTTCACACTTTGAGGTCACAGACAAGTATGAGGGCTGTGTTGAAAAAGTGTGTGTGTGAGTAACTTCATGCGCAAATGTCTTTTTTCCTTTTCAGCTCTTACAGAAGCATCAGGGAATAACTTTTAGCTTCCACTATTTGTTATTCAGTATGTGACCAGTAAATCAGACTGGTGACTGAAGTAGTGCAACTCCTGTGTAAAACATGTAATGACCTTAGTGACGATCATGCCTGCCATAACGACATGGAACAGGAAATGTTATTGGCTTTAACACATCAAGTATGTGAAAATGTTCCCATTTGTTTTATTATCCGGGAAATTTGTTCCCAAAATGTATTTATTTCCATGATAAATAATTTGTCTTCCAATCATTACAGAACATTGTAATGACTCGAGCATTTCTCCCATACTGTAGAAATGGTTTGGTCAACAAAATTAGTCAATCAAATGTCTCCATGGATTTCAAGTCCACTTACTTGCCGCTTTGATCAAGATGATAGCTGACCTTACCTTGCTGTCTAAGTGAGTCTTTGATGCTAGCAGCAGGCAAGACGTATATCTCAAAATGCGGAACTTTAATCATAAATCAGGGGCCCAAAAAGAAAGGGAGAAAACATGGGAAAAAGATGGGGGGAAAATGAAGTATCCACATTTTTTAAAGAAAATGAGTGAAGGGGTCAGGACAGCTGAGAGCAAGGTGAGAGGGCAGACTATCCAGCTAACTTGTTCGGTTTAGACAACAAAGCTACTCTGCCCCTCCATACTACATTGCAAATTGCTGCCATTGTTGGAACCTTCTTTTCTATTAATGTATTGCACTAATGATGTGTGATCTGGACAGCTATTTTTATATTTGTATGTCAAACAGGTTATCAATCCATTGTAGGCAAATACTATGCTGTAAGTAAACAAGCACAGAAGCAGACATGTTATACCGTCACTCTTTTACTTCTGCTGAAGCTGCGTCCCAGAGAGGAGAGAGTAGCCAATAGCGTAGCCCATGTATTTGCCTTGGTTAAATATTTTCTCTTTAGCCGAGAAGACTTGGGAAAGGTTTTACTCACGGACATGCTAGACACATCTGTGTTTGGTGATGTTGGCTGTAATGCATCAACTTAATGTTATTATCTGGTACCCAGCTATTGCCTTATGTATGACATAAACAATTCAAGTCGGTATATTTTTGGACTAATGCCTTAACTGTCATTTTTACAAACACTTTGAAATTGGGTTATTCATAAATCATGTTTATGTTGTGGAACGTATAGGTCAACCGGACTAGATTCACATTGAAATGGGTGTCAGTGAAGCAAATGTGTGAGTCACAGTGATGGGTAGGCTATGCTGTAATTTCATTTGAAGTGGCCTGTAGAGGAACATTTTGTCTCTGGGATTCCTGACGGCTGGGCTGGTGATGATCACATAAATAATGAAATAATTAAGTTACTCTTAGAGGGCAATAGACAAAAGCTTTCATGTTAATAACCTTTTTGACTGTAATGGCCTTCGTCAGGTTTTTACCCCCTGGTGATGATAATGATGACTAGTCAGTCACAGCTTTATCATCCAGGGAACAGGATATGAGCTGCTGTCCCACCCCTCTGCTTCTGCCCTGGTCCACAACCTCTTTTGTTTGTTTAAGTTGCCTGGTAATAGTAGGGCTTGTACTGGGATCGCAACATGTGTGTGCGCGCACATACGCGTGTTTGTGTAGGCGCCCACACGTGCGCTCATAGATGTTTTTTCATTGCTGTGTGTGTGACACAAGGTGTAAGGTTGCCTCCTTATTTTTTTTCCTCCCCACCTCCAGTTAAATGGCCTCTGAGTTCTTTGAAAGGGAGCGGTGGTGTGGGCCTCTGTCAGACAGCTGCAGGCTGCTGTGGGCTTGTGCTGGCTGATTGATGGCCCCTTTAAAGTGTTGCTCGTGTCAGTCGTCCACTTTTATTAGGCTCTGGTACCTGGTCATTGTCATTCCTCAGTGTGAGAAAAAGGTGGGCAGGTGAGTGCAAGCGGGAGCAGACGTCAGCGAGAGGTCATGACTGACTGGGGGCCCATTTAAAAAAAAATAACAAATGTAATTACCTCTGTGGGGCCTGTTGACATGTAAAAGACCTGGAGATGTGTGGGTAGTAGGTGCCAGGGGGTTGTAATGCGGCCCTGCATGGTCTGCCCTCATGCCCTAACTATAACCAGATTCCCTGATTAGCTTCTCTGTCACGGACCATGGGCTCCTTCTGCGTCACGGCTCTGTTATCAGAGGCTCTAAATAGATGTGGAGATGCCTGGTCTACTTCTACTGTTGTAGAACAGGGTAGGAGTTAATGTGGTGGTCTCACCTCAGGCTAAGGAGATAATTGACTACCGGGCCCGGGGTAATGGCACATTAGGCAGTGAAACGCACTGATCATCATAACCACCCCACCACACACACTCCCCCTAAATCTGGATGAATGAGTCACACTTGGAAATTACATAGCCAATCGTACACCTTAGCCAACTGCCCTCTCTAAGTTGCAGTTTGGCAAAAATGGACGGAAAAAAGTTTCGCCATTGGAAATACATTAGGGGCTACGTTTACAATTAAACTGTATGTAGAAGCCCGAGCAGGAGCATTGGTTCATGAATAAATGCAGTGAATAAAATAAAAGGCAGTGCTTTACGTTGAATATAGGATTGAGATTTGTCTGCTCTGCTTTCTTATTCTGCAAGGTTGTACAATGTAGAGGTGTGCAGTTTTGGAAAGAAGTTAGAATGGTCGTAGTGTGGGCACAAGGCTGGAATTGTTTCGGCCAGTTGGGTGTGTATCGAGTAGTGAGATGTGTGTGCGCATGCATGTATATATGTATACACACCTGTGCCTGTGCTTCTGTGTGTGTGTGTAGTTCTGTCTGTGTACATGTGTGTATTCTCTGTCAGGGGGCTCATCTCTCACCTCGGAGGACATGCAGAATGTGCTCTCCTGTCCAGAGGCGTCATTACCATGTGGCTGAAACAGTATCTCCTGCCTGTGTTTGAGTCAGGGTAATGGTGTTTTCATAATGATTTAATTGAAAGGGGCCCAAAATGCTGATGCCTCCTCCTTTGCTGTTAAGCTGAGCTCTACACGGCAGCAGATGTTTCTTGCCTAACCCACTCCCTGCTCCAGGATTATAGTTGTCTTGATGTGCTGCCTCTTTCTGTCTGCCTAAACAGCAAATTCTCCTTCGGGTATACGATTTCACCTCTAGAGACTTTGCAGTTGCAAATAAAACAACTAAGAAACTAGAAAAAGATATCTGAAAAAGATGGAAGTCATGGATGTGTATCAATTCATTGAAGGATTCCTCCGGTGTTGGTGAAAGTTGGCCTTATTTTCCAGATTGGCATCTCTCACTTGTTTTTACGTTTAATCTTTTTAGATAGAATAAATATTTTAGATGTCCTGCGTTTTACATAATTACATAATTATCCTAACTTTTAGAAACGGCATCATAGCGGAGACGTAACTAGCTGGTGGATATCAGTAGCTCCAACTAGTTTGTTGGACAAATTGTAGAATGATAAAGTTAGCTTATTCCACACAGACTATTTTCAGGCAGATAAACTCTTTCACAACAGAATGGCTTCAAGTAACCATGCCGGACGTTAGCCATTGGTGAGAAGTGTAAATGGCTTTTTAGACAAAACGCGACAGCCTAATGGTAATCATTCATTTTCAATGAAAGGCGAGCGGGCTGTCTGGCAGGCGGAGCGGCAAGTGTGCTTGATCCCATGGAACTATCGCGTTCATGCTCGTCTCACACACGCCCGCCCACTGAGCCACAGTTGGAATTGTCTTGAACAGTTTGGCACTGCAACTCGGAATTTCATCACACAATTGATTAATTGGTGGATGTCATGTTGTCTGATTTGTGAACTGAGTTTGTTCTTTTGTTTTGTTGTCACTGAGTTAGAAACATTTAGGAAAAGTAAATTTTTGCAGTCTGTGATTTCCCAAAACTTTATGACTGCTTTCTAATGTTATCAGGACATTAATAAGAGCTTTTCCATGACAGTGTCAGTGTAAGAGTGCTTACGTACTTACAATTCAGTAGTTATGTATGAAAACACATGCAAACGTTAGCTAGCAACTGCACCACTGTGCGATGTGGCCATTTCTATGGTTACCCAGTGCCAGGGGTTATTTCTCTTCACATGGGGCACAGTGAGTCCACATGTGGCATCTTTTCCAAAAAGCCCAATCTGGAAAATGGCTAAATTGTTTAACATTATCGCTAGTGAATTGAAAGTGAATGGTGTGGTAAGGTATATCGGATTACAAATGTAGGTTACTTGTGAGTTTGGAATTATAAAGTTCTATGTGGGTGGTGTGTAAATCTGAGATTTTGAGCATCAAAGATTTGACATACCATCTGCCACAACTTTGTATTTTCCATTTAACCCAAAATATTTAACCCAAAAAGTTTTATTTTTATTTTTAAATGACACCACATAAAGTAACATTCACATTTTTATAAAACAAGTCATATATAACCTCATAATTCCAAGCTCATGTAGGGGAGATTCGCCCAGGTTTCTAACAATTTCCTCAAAGGTAATGTGATCAAAAGCTGTAATATTGTTATACAAACAACTTATGTTTACTACCATAAATCACATCAAGTATGTGACGAGCACAAATGAGTTGGGTACAATTTAACAAAGTAGACGTACAATTGCAACAATTAAAAACAACTAAATTGTTAATATCTGCAATATTTTTCAAGACAAAACACTGTTATTTCAAGGAAGCATATTCTGAATGGAGTGTACCAAGCAATTAATTCAAGAGGTCTGAATTTACATGTGGGATCTAATATATAATGATTACTTTAGACTTTATTGTCCCCACGGGTAAATTGCTTTCCATAGCACTGTGCATATCAGACAACGGTACATACAACAGCACACAGTAACAGCTGATAGACAACAGTACACACTCAGGCCTGTTCAGCTAGGCCTATTGATTAAGGCGGCTGTTCCTGCAGGGATCAGGCTTTTCCCAAAGCGAGCCCTTCTGCACAGTGTTCTGTACCTGTCAGTAGGGTAATGTGATGATTGACATTGATAAATACGCTCATTTTATCTTTGTAGTCATATCGTGGGGGCAGAAAAAAGTATGATGATGTAACATAGCAGTAGAGTACTGTATTTATTAGGGATGTATCATGTAACATTTTTGCAATTCTCACCGTGTCCTTCAGTAGATAGCAGGGGTGACTGCTATAGTGAATCTGATGCGGCACAATTGTAGCATGTGTAGTACAGTTGTTATGCACAGGGTTAGGCTATACACGGGTTGTGGCCATTCTATGGTTACCACGCACAGAGTGCCAGGGGATATTTCTCTTCACATGAAGCACAGTGAGTGCTGCACAGAGGCGAAACGTACTGCAACCACTTCTTCAAATTTAGCGGTTAGGAAAAGGGTCTCATCAGCATGTACATACATTTGTGGTCAAATGTTTACATACACTTGTAAAGAACACGTATGTCATGGCAGTCTTGAGTTTCCAATAATTTCTCTGGACTTTTTCTGCGATGGAATGATTGGAGCACCTTTTGACACAAAAAACATTAATGAATTTAGTTTTTTTAATGAAATTATTATGGGTTTTCTGAAGATGTGACCAAATCTGCTGGGTCACAAATACAGCAATGCTAATATTTGGTTAAATGTCCCTTGGCCATTTTCACCTCAATTAGGCTCTTTTGGTAGCCATCCACAAGCTTCTGGTTGAATCTCTGACCGCTCCTCTTGACAGAATTGGTTCAGTTCAACTAAATTCGTTGGCTTTCTGACACAGACTTTCTTTAGCACAGTCCACATGTTCTTCCATGGGGTTTAAGTCAGGACTGTGGGAAGGCCATTCTGAAACCTTAATTCTAGCCTGATTTAGCCATTCCTTTACCACTTTTGATGTGTGTTTGGTGTCATTGTCCTGTTGGAACACCCACCTGTGTCCAAGACCCAACCTTCTGGATGATGATTTTAGGTTTTCCAGAAGAATTTGGAGGTAATCCTCCTTCATTATTCCTTTTTCTTCTTCTTAAAAGCACCATACCACCACCATGCTTGACGGTAGGTATGGTGTTCTCGTCTCCTCCAAACATATTTCTGGTCATTGTGGCCAAATAGCTAAATTTTTGTTTAATCTGACACAGAACTTTCCTCCAGAAGGCCTTTGTGATCAGCAGCAAACTTCAGTTGAGCCTTAAGGTGGAGCAAGGGCTTCCTACTTGCACGGCAGCCTCTCAGCCCATGGCGATGTAAAACACACTTGACTGTGGACACAAGTCACCTGTGTTCCATCAGCTTCTAGTTCATCACATATCTGCTTTTTGGTGGTTCTTGGTTGGCTCCATCCTGACCAATTTTCTTCTTCCTGATCGTGGCAGTGACACAACTATCCCATGCCAGTTGATCTTGGGACCTGTAACTGCTTTGAAATGGCTCCAAGGGACTTTCCTAACTTGTTCAAGTCAATGATCCCCCTTTTCATATCCGTGCTGAGCTCCATAGACTTTCCCATTGTAGTGTTTGAGTCTAATGAGTTGATCAAACGAGCCCTATTTAAATGTGCTCAGAGAAGTCACCAGCTGTAGTCAATCATCATCACTCGCAAGACGTTAAGAGGCCACAAAGTACATTTGATTACCACAACTTTCACCAAAATTAATAATTCAAGTTGCTGTATGTATATTTTTGACCCAGCAGATTCTGTCATATTACCAGAAGACCTATAATACATTTATAAAATGAATGAATGTTTGAAATGAAAACATGAATGTTTTTTGTGACAAAGAAGTGTATGTGTTCCAATCATTCCATCACAGAAAAGTAAGAGTTGTAGAAATCATTGGAAGCTCAAGGCTGCCATGATAGACATGTTATTTGTGTGAAATGTATGTTAACTTTTGACCACAACTGTATGTATTTACGTGACATGGCAAACTGTCTCCTTTTTAGCCCTAGTCGCTACTCCAAAACACTGTTACCCTGAACAAACTGTTGTTTTTTGGCTTTGCTAACTAGCTGTTAACTAGCCAGAAGGCTCATTTAGCAAAGCAACTGTTAAAATTTATTTGCAACTATTAGCTACTAGCCCGCTAATGTTAGTTACCATGCTAATCTGAACAGATACTTTGGTTAGCTAGCTAACAAGCTAATATTATCTGAACACAAAATCAGTCAACTGATGAAATTATCAGTTCCAAGTCAAAAACATCACAAAAAAACAAATGTCTATTCGATACTGTTGAGACTTAAGAGTTTTAAGTTTAGACGTCCTTTCAGCTGTTCTCAGATGTTGTTACCAACTTCCAATATGGCATCTGAAGGCTGCGTTTAAGAACCTGAAATCCTTTCATATACAGTATAGCCCTAATTCAGCATCCACACACACATTTAGCAGGCAAGGGAGAAAATACCACTTTTAATTTATTTCCACTATCTATGAGCACCTCATTGTTGAACATTTTGAATTGAACAGGATAGTTCTAGTTTCAAAACATTGTGTAGTTTTGTCTCCACCCTAATTGGATAATAGACCCAGGCTAGGGCTCTTTACATTATGCTGTGTACTGTATATTGCCTAATGCCTGTCTTTTGTAGAGACCTGAATTAAGACCAGGGATTATCAGCCTTTTCTGGCAGGTGACTCCATATTGAGGTCTGAAAATGAATGTGACAACATCATTTAACACTTGAAATTGTCTGTTCACATCTTACCAGTTACACATTACATTTTGACTAAGGAAATGTGCGTGAGATTTGTGGATCATACTTCATAGCAAGTCCTGTGAAACCCCAGAAATTAGAGTGGGGTATTGTTCTAGAGGCCATGGAAGTGGACTCGTGGACATCCTGTCTTGGACCACACACACACACACACACACACACACACAAGACTATGATGGCACTTATGCAACAGTCTAGGAAAAACCCCTACTTTGCATGATCTGTTTCCCAATTCTAAATCCATCGAATGACCACTGTTGTTTCTTTTAAACGCTCACGGTGTTCAATAGTGGCTTGTTGCTTCTAGCTTTGCAGTGTCTAAATTGGTGCAGAGATGATTTTGCTCTGTTTGGTGAAGTGGTGTGGGTAAAAGAGGTTATTGTGGCCTCAGTGTGTTTGGAACTGTATTTATTTACTTGGCTGAGATACCTAATGAGCTGATGCTCTTTTCCCCTTACCTTCTCTCTCTCTCTCGCTCTCGCTCTCTATTTCTATTTCTTCTGTGTCTCTTTGCCTTTCACCTTTTCTGTCGTGCAGCTGGCCGGTCGTGGGACCAAGGAGAACAAATGCTCTGTGAAGGCTGTGGAGGAGATGCTGGAGTCCATGCAGATCACCATGTCCTAGATGCCCCGGTCCACCCCATCCCTCTTCCCCCCCCCTTTACACACACACACAGAGCAACATGGTAGCTCAAATAGCCTTGCATTGTGACCAGAGCTGGATTTTAATACGATTTGTGCAAGTGCAAGGTTTCCCCTGTCCATCTGGGATCTCGGACAGATCCAAGCAACCTCTGAAAGTAATCAGTTATTTAAAACAGTCCTATGTTGTATTAAGCCAGCTGTGATTTCCCCACACTGGTCTACCCCATCCCGCACCGTCTTTTAGGTCCATCTTTAGCAGATACCCACATCCAGATCAAGGCTGTACACATGTGAACGGGAAAGATAACAGGCTGTAAATGCTATTTATAAAGACGTGGTGGTCCCACCCGTCTGCACTGACGTCTTCTACTATCTGTTTCCTTAACTATCTGTAAATGAAACATTTTTATCATGAAATGTATTTTTTCTTTTGTCAAATCCATCAAAATGTCTTAATAAAAGATTGGATTGTTTGCTGAGTTTTGTTGTTTATTTTTTAATGGGTGTTGGTAACAGTACAGGGTTGGAGGTAGGGGGTTATTTATTGAATTCCCTATATGTAAACTGTCACGTTGTCCAGTTGTGACACAGATGACTGACCGATGTATCATCTTTTAAAGGTCTCCTCTGACTCTGTCCCACCAATAGCGGAGGTTATAACTCTCCCAGTGAAGAGGAGAGCGGGAGAGAGACATTTGTCATTATAAAGGCAGCAGTTACAGCATAGGGGCATAAAAAGGCTTTCTTCTTTCCCAGTGATTCCAGCTGGGAAATCCCGCCTTTCAATTACCCCAGACAGCAGCTGAACCAACTTCAGCACTCTGGAGAACACCTCTGTCATTTTAGTTTAGAGAGCCTCCGAGTACGCTGCCAGTAATTAACACGCCACGAGTGAAAAAAATGAACAAGTCCTATTCATGAATCTGGGAACATTTATGATGGCGGGGAAGAAAGACATATTAGTGGTGTGAGAGGCGGCTCTGGTTTCCTCTACTTGTTGCAGTACACTTGGTTCTGTAGCTGTTGAATCTGGCTTGATCCAAATGAACATTTGAAGTTGTCGCTCACCCGTGCAGGGTCAGCGCTGTTACTTCCATTTCTTTTGTTTATTAAGTCGCGGCAATTGTCTCATAATTTCACTCTTAGACTGGTGGAAAACTTGAGCGTTGACTTTATGGTCTTTTTTTGGACGGCTTTTAAATTGAGAGAGGTCACAAGCTCAATGTTGGCAGTGTGGAAAGCCATTTTCTCATGTTTTTAATACTCTGTCCTTGGGTCAGTGGATGAATGTGTCTGCATTTGATTTTCCTCACCAATCTGGCGGAACCAATGAAAGCCAGGGGACGTTTGAACATAAACTGACTGACTGACTGGTTATTTTTACAGGAAAGGGCTGAAGCAAAATGACGCTTTTTGAAGAGTTACAGGATGAAAGCTGTTTGATTTGAGTGAGGTGGAGTCCTTTTTAGTTGTGGTTCCCACGCAAATATAGCCGTACTCGCAAAAGGTCATTCGTGAACTTGTAAAAAGGGAAATAAAGGTTGTCAGTCAGTTTGATGTGAGTGATTAGTACAAGGTACTGGCATCCACTGCTAGTCACACTGAGGCAATAGTGCCATCTGTAGTCTGGAGGAAGAACTCTGAGAACTTTGGTGAAACACAAGTTGGTGTGAAGTATGTCTGTGTGAAGACACCAGTGACAGTATGCATGTGAAAGTATTACTGTCATAGCACGCTATAGACGTCAGCTAAACACGACCCGAACGTAATGTTATTTCTAATCTGTCTGCGACTCTGATTTGTTGAACATAGCTGGGGGGAAAAAGTGGGTTACGCACAATTTATTAGTCATGAATTCTGATACATTTTTTCCGTGCATTCAGCTGTGCTATCCAAACATATCCTTGTAGAGTCAAGAGAAATAGACCCTTGGCCCAGACGTCACATCTCACGCCGCAGCTTACGGCACCTCCGGCTAACTGGCAGCATCTATACCGTCCCATTACTGAGCCTATCGATGTATTTCCCTACCTGGATAACGGGGCCGGACCAAAAGGCGGAGGGAGGAGAGGAGAAGAGAAACCCTGCTCAGGGTGTTACAAACCAAGTGTAGTGGATTAGCTGTAATCCATGGATCCCCTGGGAGATTAGCTCCTGGAGAGGGTTTTGCCTGTCCCCTGCTTTAGGGTGGCCAGGTCAGCTGAACAGGATGAGCTCTGTGACCATAAGCTCATCAACCTCTTCATGAAAACTGAGCAG
>OMOT01027433.1:0-17579 GCA_900312575.1 Acanthochaenus luetkenii | reverse complement strand
CCCTCTCTCTTTCCCCGTCACAGTGTCAGAGCAGAGAATCAGCGGCTCTATTAGGTTTTGCAGCGTAAGCCCCGGCTGTCAGAATACCACAGTTATCAGAGCCAGCAGCATCTTCCATTCACTCCTTTTAAAGCCAGCGCTTCATCAGCGTTATGTCCTTCTCTCAAGCGTAAACTCCGAAACTGAACTCACACTCACACACACACACACACACACACACACACACACACAAGACACAGACAAGCAGTCTACATTTCACCAATAAATACATTTTCCATAAACAACTCAAGTTGTTATATTTAGCAATATATCTAGTTTGAGCAAAAGTTGAGGATACCAAGTTAAATTGCCAGACAAGTTATTTGGCAGAAAACGTTCAAAACAGTTATCATGATATTGGACATGCATGATAATCATGTTAGCGTTCACCGTCACTTCTCTTGAAGAGTTTAAAGACGAGGGACAGAACACAAACCTGCCATTCGCTTTCCCGCTCGTTGTATTTCAGCGACCCCAAAAGGGAAGTCTTGTTCTCTCATCCCCAGGAACTTCCTTTATTTCCCATTATTATGTGAGATGGCTATTTGTTCAGTCAGGTGTCCTTGGAGACAAGTGCACAAAGGATCTCTCTTGGTGGTTGGGATTTAAGTCATTGCTCTGAAGCCTCCTCAAGCTTTCACGTAGCTCACATGAGTCTCGCTGAAGATTACACAGTTTAGCACAAGTGTTCTTCAGTACCTTTGGAGAAATCCCAGTAGGACACTGAAAATCGGATGAATTATACTCCAAGGATTGGCAGAGCTGAATGTATTGCCTTGTGTCTTTTTCACGTGACTTTGGGATGGTAAGATCAGACAGTGACGGACACGAATCCCAACATTACCAAGCACTGACATTGGAGTTTTATACACAAACATTTTTGTAGAGGCAGAGCTGCTCTGGAGGCAGTAATAATCTCATTGGTTGAGTTAAACCTCAGTGGGCGGAGCCAAAGAGTTAACCGGCAAACTTGCTAACCTGCATATCTTAGTACGGCTAGATTTTTTAAATTTTTCTCCAGTTAGTAGCAAGAGTGCTAGTTTTCATAATATTAGTTATCTCCGCATTGAGCTTCAGTCTAATGTCACTTAGCCTTTTATTTGGCTCCGCCCCTTGATGTTTATCTCAACCTCCCAGCATTACTCTGAGATGGCCTTAGAGATGTTAAGCCAATCAGAAGCATGTGTTGATTATCATTGACTTGCCGGGATGGAAAGACGAGACAAAATCATTCTTAAAGGTGTTTGTGATGAACTGTTGTTCTCAACCGCCACTTATTGACTGATTGTAGCTCTAATTTAATAGATTTCCTTGTATTGATATCATTAGCTGGCCTATGATACCATTGATTATAAGGTGATGAATTGTCTTCTTCTAACTGCAGCTCTAGGCTACTCAGCTTAATGGTTCATGGGCTATACCAGTGATTCATTAGTTCATTACCACAGAATGTTATTACCCTTATGGATCGTTAAAAAGAAAAACACATAAACCCAATTTGCCATTAGCTCTCTGTATTACCTAGTGGTTATCCTAATAAAAGGTCAACACCAACAGAGGAAACAGTCAGACCGGGAGTCTTTCGTGGGCAAATTGAGCGACTGTTTGGGTCGGGGGTATTCTCTTGTCCTCCAGATAAGGGTTGTGGTTTTGAAGGTTATGGAATGTGAGGGAGAAATCCCAAACATGTGTTGATCATTATTTCAAGTGGGGGAAGTGCCAGGCGCCAGCCAGCTGACCTGTAGGAGAGAGAATCTACCGGAAGGATATAATGATACACCTCAGGGGCTTATGTCTTTTACACGTGTGTGTGTGTGATTAGTGCTAGTGTATGTGTGTTTGTGTCTGTGTGTGTGTGTGTGTGTGTGTCTTTGTGCGTGTATGCGTCAGCCCATATCTGTTCTCAGGATTATTCTTGCTGGTTTGATTTCCTTTTTCTAAATTGTATTTTCAATCTGGGTTTGCATGTTATTTTAGTTTCGCCTAATCGGAACGGGATATGAATTTTAGCTCATGTGTTCATCATTTATTTTGTTTTTATTACATTTAATTTAGGGGTTACATTATGGGGTTTCGTTGGTAACACTATTTGATATGGGTCATTCATATATATACAGTATATATACTGTATATTATTCATTTAGAAAAGGTCAAAAGCAAATTACATACAAAATTATGCAGGTTTATTTTCCTTCAGTTAGTTTTGGAGCCAAAGATTTCAGTTACAGTTCATGATTGTTTTGTTCCCCAGTACTAAAATGTATTGTTTTCATGGCTAGTTTTAGTCTTAGAACTATAATGAGTTCGGCATGTGTGTATGTGTTTGGAGAGACGGCAGCATGCAAAAGAGATGGCGTGATGTCATGCAGCCATGCTTTGTTTTTATAATGTGCTATCACAGCACGCTGGATGCCATCACTGTGCTGCAGGCCTTCACTCAGAGTCAGTGGCCAGTCAGGCTCTCTTCCTAGCCCACCCCCCCCTCTCCGGGATGCATCACCCCTGTGTTGGGACCAGAGCTGTAATCACTCTGAGGCCGAAATCCCTGTTATTTTAACCCAACGGCGTGAGGAAACTCTACATTCCGGACACAACCGTGCAAGATAAGACAAGACAATACGAGACGAACGGAGACGATGTCGCTGATGTCCGCTCCTCAGAATTAGTCCACGGTCAGTTTCTGAGAGGCGTGGTTTATCTCAGCGGCCCTGTCTGTTGCACCGTTCACATCATATCAGATGTGTTCGGATCCCGGATTCCTACTTGAGGCCCCAGGGTTGCATTACTCTGAGATGGCCTTAAATACGCCATAAAATCATCCAGCCACGTCAGGGATTTCGACTCGCATGTCTATGAACCCTGGTTGGATTGCTGCAAATATAGACCTGAGCTTATAGAGGACTGAGCGTTGCCCCTTTCTCATCCCAGACAGGCATGCAAGGGATTCTTCTTCTCATGGAGCTGTAGCCGAACCTGGAGAACAGCACTCCACTCCATCGAGGAAACCATAATGCCCTGTGTGTTCATGTTTGTGTATGCATGTCTATGTGCCTGTGTCCGGGAGGACAGCATGTTGTGATGACCAGGACGGAGGACCGTATAAGTTACTTCTAACACTTATTTTAATCCTATTTACTGTATTTGGACTTTATTAGCGTGCAGTTTCCTTGTCTTATGTCATGAAAGCGACGGGAGCGCTACATATATTGTGGTCATATATTGGAAAGGACTTAAGTCAGAGTCAGAATCCACGTATCGTAATGTGAAAGTGGACCGGCCTTGATTGACTAATCTGTCACCTCAAATCACTTGTTGCAGGAAGGGTGTTCATGTGGGTTGCATGTTAATTAAGAGCAGTGTATACCTTACTAATGTGTGTTTACTCTATTTCACGTGTTTCTACCCTTCCTCCAAATCATGGGTGCACTTTGTTTCTGACCGATTAGGGGCGATGCTCTCTCTCATCCTGGTAAACACAGGATTGGCCGGGTGTTTCTTAAACGGGGCAAGTCTTTTCGAGATGTCCTTTTTGTAAGCAGCACTAATGAGGTCGCCTTGCTCTCCGGTGACTTTTAACCGGGAGCGCTCATTGCTTTGGAGTATGTCGCAGTGGGTGACAGTTGAACCGCCATTCAAATCATTCGAAGGGAAGGTGCTTGGAAATGGACAGGAAATAATAGAAAGCAATCAGCGTCATACAAGATTCCTCAGGAAGGCCACAAGAGCCGGAGTGTCCTTGGAACGGTCATGTTGTCATTAGAACGAGGCCATGCGATGGTTTTCAGCTCTGTACGCTGTTACAGCTTCTGCTGTCGTCCTCATGAGGACTTTCATTGTATGCAAAAGAAGGTCAGAGGTGTTGTTGCAAAGGATGATGTCACGTCTAATGCTCTTTTGGGATCTGCCCACCGTGTGGCTTATTGATTCATCGATATGGACGATTTACATTTGTCAAATACTGTGTATAGATGCACTTCCACTGATTGACTCCCTCATAATGTGTCCTCACCGGGTATTGTGGTCATTAAGTGGATTACCACAGAGACGTGTCATACCTGTCCAAATGGGAAGGAATTTACAGCACAATTCCTGGCCGGCGGGTTTTCATCCAGGTCACGCCGCCCCTTGCAATCTGTTGTGGACGCGGCGTCTAGAATAATGAACGTTAGCGACATTGTGCACGAGTGTCAGTCCGTATCTATGCTAACCCAGTGAAACGCCCGTGCCCTGACCAGTAGACCATGGGAGGGAATGTGCTGTGGGTCACAGACAGGCCATCCGGCCGTTTCATGCCGTCTACTGCTGACTCACCCCTCCCCTCCTGTCAGGGAGCGGTCAACTGTGTCCACATCCCCTCCGCTTGCCAGCCCTGCACATCGATTAGGACGGGACCACACAGACACCATAGGCTCTCCTCTGGATCGCAACTGGGACAACAACGAGCCTCTACTCGCTGCTCAGTCTGCCGAAAGAGCAATCGAAGGAGCCAGGTCATCCTTTGAGCGACATGTATCGTCTCGTTTCATGAGTTTTCTGTCTAATCCCGCCTAGATTATATCACACATGAGCGTTTTATCTTTAGTCGTGAATTACCAGTTTCAGTTACAAGAGTTTGTTTGTTCAGCTGTTCTGGGTCTTCTAGGATCCCTATGGATGGAATTCAGGGAGAGTGCTGTTACCAACCAAATGCGATATTTAATTCACGAGGTTGTTGACTTCCTGTGGACTCTAGTTTTTAGATTGTTTTTCTAAAATGACCCATTGTCCATTTAACTAAATTGTATGTGTTTGGAAATGACAAATGAAACGGCCCCAGCACAAGATTCGGGGACGGGCCCAAAGAAAAGCTAAACAGTGTCCCAAAGAAAGTTGATATAGTGTAAATATATAGAACACAACAATCCCATCGGGCAGTGTAAGCACTAAAAGACTCCAAATAAACACCGCTTTTACACAGATTATTGTTAAGCCAGGACACCCAAGAAGCACTGGAGTACAAATACATGTGTGTTGCCTTCAGTTCTCCAAAATATTCAGACATAGAGCCTCTTAATCTAGATCCACAACGATTTCTAGGAGCTGCGCATACTTGCAAGTAAAAGTATTTGTAAATGTTTGTTACCGAGGGCGATTTTCATCCTTATGTTATTCTCATAAGATTAGTGATGAAATCTGAATGAACGCACACGCCAATCTCCAGTATTGCCAGTGTACACCAGCCTCCAATAGTGCAGCCTCTATGTTTAGCCGTTTACCAGAAGCTTTTTAAAGTCTGACATGGTCATGGAATATTGTCATACATTTTGTAACATGTTAACGTCATTCATAACAAGTCGTTTTTTCATTCAACCATTCTCTCTTGTTGCCTCCAACAAGTTGCAAATTGCACAAGTAGTCTGAGCAACACGCACAAGAGACTAGTCAGCCATCAGCCGACTGCGCCACACATCCTCGCGTTCCCCCGTTAAAGTTGCATTAGTGAGGATTCCGCTTCGCCGTGGATGCCGGAGGACCCGTATGCTTTGTTGAGGTCAGTGACATTTGAGCGGGCAGGGGAAGGTAAAGCAGAAGGGGAAGTAGGGAAATGGCTTTTCGATAGCACATGAAATCAGTAACTCAATGCCCGCGTCAAGTTTCTTCAGGTGACATTTTTAAGCCAGACGTTTAGTCATGCCTGGCTGATTAGAATAACGTGTGTTTTCTCTCTTCGTGTTGAACAGCCAGACTCCCAGTGGGCTTCTCTCTGAATTAACTCTACGTCAATTTGCAGCAACATCTAGAGTAGATCTATGTAGCATGCTTGCATTTATCAAATTCCTTGGACGGCCAATATATTCTGAAAATGTTGTCAAATCTTTTCTCTTCTGAAATTGCCTATACTTTGTATAATTGTATATACAGTAGTTACTGTACTGTAAATAGTGATAAGCAAAAATAGCCTCTGAGCAAGAACTGTAAGCAGCCCAAATAAAAGCAAACCAGAAGACATAATCACGGAATTGTTTTGCGCCAGAAACAACAAGACAATAAGGTCAATACCTTCAACCTGGTGAGCGCTATAAGGGCCAGAGATGACTTGTGACCACACTCATAGAACGTGCGTGTCGATTGCTATCTCACATGTCGTATACATTCTGAGGGGAGGAATGTCCGTGGTTTTTCCAACTAAACGGTAACATCTGTTTCGGAGTGATGTGTTCGATGGAGGTCGAGAGAGCGGTCTGCTTGTGTTTACTTTGGCCACAGCCTTGGAAGGGGAATACTTCAAACGGGCACGATCTGCCGTCGGACGCCAGGCCCAGCGGAGAAACATTCCTCGCTTTCCTGCAGCAGAACGTGGCGTGTCACTCTGGCCATTTTGTTTAGATGGGGAAAGCCCCAATTTGCGTCGGGCGCTGCGGCGCTCAACTGCTGGGAGTTTTACAGGTCAGCACATTTCAACTGGAGGGTATACGTCCGATTACAGGAGGTGGGAAGAAAAACAACAAAAAGATACAAATAGAGATTTACCCCGGCTTGGGAATGTGTTTACAGGCCTGTGGTTATTCCCACAACACCAGACATATCTGTGGCGTTTTCAGCTCTCAGTGGCTCAGAGTCGGCCTCTATATCAACGACATCAACCTCCAATTCCGTGTCCCTGGCATGCTTTTGTCGAGACTGCAAAGGCTTGAATCTGATTGAGAGTTTCAATGGCAGAACGATGCTGTTCAAAAGATAATATATTACGCAGAACAATTGGGCCTTTGAAGGCACTTTAAGAGATAGTCTCCATAGAGCGCACTTCGTCTTTGAGGTTGTTGTATAAGTACTGGAAGCTCACCATCCGGTCTGTTATAGCCGCTCGTCATACACAGGGGAGATATCTGGATATGTGACAGGATATATTATATTCGCCGACTGATTCAAAGATAAATGCCTCGTATTTTATGTGTGACATTATCATCGTCTCTTCTATTGTGTTTGGAGCTTTTCTGACACAAGCTCTGACGTCAACAAACCGAGTGGCCTGACTATAGAGCCAATCGGATGAAACATACTGAATTATGTCAGTGTGTTTGAATCGCTTGTGTCCCGTAGTGAGAGACAGTCAGTCAACTTTGGATGAATGTGCGAGATTCTTGTTTTTCTTGTTTTTATGCCTCCTGCGATGAGCGATCATTGCCTAGTTCTTCTTCTATTTGTTCCAAACAAACCACTGTTGCTGCTGCTGGAAACGTCAAACACATCACTTCCTGTGTGCGAGACTTTTTTTCCCCCTAGGACAGACCAACCCGACACCAGGGCCCATATTCATAAAACTCACCGGCAGGGTTATAGACGCAGTAGTGGTTAACCGTGACGGTAGGCATTTGCCCTTTTCATAAATGGGTTTAACTGCCTCCGTTTTATCACTTGCGCTATCGTTGGCACCTCCGCCCACTTCTGATCATTTGCATGTCCCATAATTGATTCATAAAAGCGCACCGCTGCGCCAGAAATACCACTTGCAAGGCAGTATAGGTCTGATTTATGATTATCTATGTTAAAACATGTTCATTAACAAACAAAATATCTGTTTTGTCAATGTGTTTCAGTGCTGTCCATGGAAACAGCTGTTAGTGATTTAATACAGTTTGAATTGTGTGACAACCTCTTGTCTTCCTATACGAGCTCTGCTTCATGCATGGGAAGGGGAAGTTGAACTCATTCAAACCTCTTCCTCCTCCTACACTCTCTTCACCTCCCTCCCTCCGTCTGAGAGAAGGCAAGTGGGAGCAGAGAGAATGTACTTTAGCACTGGCACAATGGAAGCCTTTTGTGGAAGATGAAAAGAATATTAGTCACCGCTAATGAGATTTGATGTAGGACTGCCACTGTCAGTTCAGGCCAGACGGGTAGAGGAGCAACCGGTCTCCGTACATCAAAGACAAGGGGATCCCTGTGCATCGTATATGGCTGTGGCGTTTAATGCAGTGACAGCCTTAAGCAGATGCCGCTTACAATTGATGGCTGTTTCTGCTTTGAACTTTAAAAACAAAACCGTTTCGTAAAGCGTCTTCATCATCTCCAATAAAGTTACATTTATGAAATGAAATATTGACATGATCAGTTACTTTGATTAATCTATTTTCCCTTTCAAAAAGTAACAATATAACACAATTACATGACGTTATCCCCATGAAAATGTACATCTCTGTCAATACTGGTGAACTCAAGTTATTCTCTATTATTATTGAAGTTTAAGTACAGGCCAAAAATACTTTCAGGTAATTTCTTTGTCGAATGATTAAAAGATTGAAAACAGGCCGTGTTCATTGAATTTAGTCAGCAAGTTATTATACATTATTACCTCCGCCTCTGTCTGTGCGTCTGAGTCTGTCTGTCCGCATGTCTGTCTGTCTGTTTGCACAATCCCACACGCCACTCATAATGTATGCACGTCTTTGTTTCGCTGTGCCACTATCCAACTCAGTGCTATCCCATGATGCACTGTTCCGTTGGACACTTGGCCCTTCCTCTCTACAGCTGCAACCGTACTGTATACAGTGCTGCATGAATACACATAGTCATAGAGTACGGACGTCTCCTCACACTGAATGCGGCGTCCTGTTGTCCCTGTACCATGTGCGCCTGTATATAATGATGTTGCTGTGTAAGCTGTCGATGTGTCTCTGCACCAATGTCACCAGGACAAATTCCCATTGTCCACTGCTTCGCTGATCCCACACGAGGGGAGCTGGAGCTGGATCTGGATCTGGAGCTGGAGCTGGAGCCGGAGCTGGAGCTGGAGCTGGAGCTGGAGCTGGAGCTGGAGCTGGAGCTGGATCTGGATCTGGAGCTGGAGCTGGAGCTGGAGCCGGAGCTGGAGCTGGAGCTGGAGCTGGCCAGGGAGATGTTTGTCTAACCTTGTGAGGGAGATAACCCAGCAAGGGCTGCTGTGGATCACACAATGCAGCCATTTCCTCTCTGGGCCCCACCCGCTCTGATTAAGTGGAGGGGGTTCAAAGGTTTGATTTGTAAGCCGGTGTTCAATGCCAATGCATTATTTATGTCATGGCGGCGGCCTAATCACATGTGGAGGATATTAGCGTATTATAACCGTATGACGACAAGTTAAATATTGATGGTACGATCGTGAATTTTGAGGCGTCTCGCGTCGATTTCAACGTCGCTCCTCGAGATAATAGAGAATTATCTGCTTTTAAAATGCCACTGGTAGATTTATTTAGGGGACACTGTCAATCTTTTGCAGGAAGGATTGTCGTATAAACATTGTACTTTACCTTGAGGCACACAACATTTCTGATTAAACACAATCATCTTCATAGAAATATGCCTGTGAGGAGCAGACAGGAATTTCCTGGACTGGTTCGTACACCAACGACCAGAAGTGGATTTGGCAGGATGTCCTTTTACCTACAACCTCAGAGACGCTAAATAAAGTGCAACCGTGGTTGGACAGTGGGTACTAACCCTAACCTGGCAATGACGTACTGGACGCAAAACCTTATATATATATATGATTGTTTTTTCGTTTTTTTTTTACTGAGATATTGTAAAGACTTCATAAAAAATACAAATCAAGCTTCAGCTCTAAGGAAAATGTAAACTCGATCACTTGTGTGTTTTCAATTGGACAAAGAGGCTGCAAAAGCTGAAGGGGCCGAATTCAGGACAGGGCCGTCCGTGTCTGTCGCTTTTAGGACGTTTCTCTTTGGGTTGTCAGGAATGTTTACCACCCCTACTTCCCCAAAACACTTCCTCTGCCCATCAAAATAAGCAAGTCTCCTCATTTTCCAGGAACAGAAGACGCTCAATCAGTTTCCAGATTGCAAACTGTGTAACCACACGCTGTAACAAAATGTCATTGTGGAGACGGGAAAAGTGTTTCTGCGAAATGACAGCAGACGCAATTCAGACTGAATCTTGCGGCAGCTGGGAAAAAATGCACGGCTATAATTTGACTCGGTTTTGGAATTCACACTTGAAGTAATGAAGTGCTGTCGAGTTCAACAAGCTGCCGTGTCCAACTAGAAGGGAAGCAATGAAGTAAAGGTATTTGTTCAAGATATATATGCTTGCTGACCGTTCAATGCAGAAAACGTTCCTCTTGATTTTCCTCCAACCATAATCTTGCAGCCATGCTACCCAAGAGGTTTCCTGAAACTCCCGTACGTGGGCGGGACCAGCGCAACTGTCCAAACAAGCGGACATGTTTGCCACCCCGGCCCCAGAAGCCTGAAACCAAGTGGTTGAATCAGCTGACACGCTGTTGGCGATGTAATGAGTTGTAAAAGCTTGCTTTGATGAATACCACCTGCCTAATTGCACTGACCACGTGTCTGCACGCCTTGCCTTCGGCCGGCTTGCGCACCGAGGCTAACGCCAGTTGAAACTGCCTCGGACCACCAGCAGCTGCGGTGTTTTCTGAAGGGATCAGGGCTCATCTATACGTGATGGACAACGGCTGAGAACTTCTGGATTAGCGTATAATACAATCATATTCTGGCTGTATGTCTTGTAAGGTTTGTCTGGCCTAGTGTTTGTAAACAATGAGTTAAAAATTGATACATTAACCTTTTATTTAATTTGTATGTTTAAAAGAAAATACCTGAATCAAACTATTATCTTGTAATACACACTCAGCCAGTTCCATCCTGATCCAGAGAGCGAGAAGAGTTTCCAGAGGAGACAAAGCCTTGAGCCTGAGAGGCTTATGGAGAAAGGCATGTTTTTGTTTGGCCCCTCAAAGGGGCCTGGAGGCCGTCTGTCCCTCCCTATCTGCCTTCTGTCTCCGGGGGGGGGGCACACGGTGACTTTTGACACTGGGCATCTGTTGCTCTACCAAGGAGCTCTAACTGGAGTCCATGTGCAAACTAATTAGAGTTGTTCCAATACCGATACCAGTATCAGACACGCCATCTCTAAAACCAATACTGTACCAACATCCCCTCCCCCAGTGCCCTTTAACTCAGCACGGCCCACTCTACCCAGGTTAATATATTACATTTCAGTTTCCAACTTAGCCCAATAAGAGTTTGCAGGATTGTGGCAGTTTGAGGGTTGGTGATGTACTGCACAGTGTACATTTACAGCTGGGTGTCGGGCATCTAGTTAATGACGGTCCCCTCCAGAGGCCGGAGACATCAACAGTGTGCTAATGCAGTCAGCAGAAGAATGGACCATCCGTCCTCCAACAATGCAGTGTTTCCAACTGTTTTCACCTAACGTGTCTCGTAAAGCTCTGAATGAACGGTACAATCTGCCTCCATTTGGATAAAGGGAATCCCTCATTGCTACCAATCACTGTCGATCTGTGTTTTTACTCTTAATTGAATAAGAGGTCGCCTTTTTCTTCTTCTTTTTGTTTTGTTGCTCCGCTGAGTTAAGTCCCGTTGAATAATGGCACTGCTGTGATTAATGGCTCAGTCTCAAGCAGGCAGTGGGTTGCATCTGGTGTCCCCTCAGTCAGGGGGACGCAGAGTCCTTGTTAACACGCAGAAGCACAGATCTGACCTCGCAAGTGTGCAGCGGAGACACTGGAATAATAGCCAGCACTTGAAAAATGAACGTGCGGTTCATTCAGCAGTCACGATGAACATGCATTCTGCTGCACGCACTTCATCTGCATTTGTCATGAGGACACAGTCCATTCTTTTTAGTTTTCGAGCCTTTTGCACATCGCATCTTTCTCTTTTGGGGGGGTTTTATTGAGGTGAGCAACTGCAGCCTCTATTGGGACACAGCGATGAAGGCCAATGTGGATCAACAGGCCCATCACGCCTGACAGGGTAATAAGTCACTCCCGAGGAGCCGGGGGTGGGGTGGGGGGTCTTCTCCCGGTGCTGGCCTGCTCCCTGAGCCAGAGAAACCTGTCAAGTGCGCCATTAAGCCAGGCGCAACAACAATAAACCTGCCCACAGAGACATGTTACACATGTCTAATTCCACACGCAGAAAAGACAGACGGGATGAGAGCGAACCAAGCACGGGAGGTGTTTGAATGCTGTGTGTCAAACGTAAATCTCTTTCCCCGTGTTTATGTGAGCAAAGCGTTGTTGGATCTGACTGGAACCGAACCTGAGTAACACTGTTTTCACGGCGATAAAACATTGCATGCTTAATTGTATTGATCAGACCACTGAACTCAATCTTAGGCGCTCGTGAGCAGGAAATTAAAACCCCACTGCCGGAGTGCAGCAGTGTTCCTTGATATATTACGTGCCAGGAAATCAGTGGATGATGACTCGCAACAAGATCAGTTAATTTACCACGCCTACATTGCTTTTAAAGGCACGCTTTACCCTAAATCGATACTACCTCCATTTTGTGCAACATTCCACCCCTCCCTGAGTCTGAAAATATGTTTTTTTGGCGCATATAGCTGCTTCCGAGACGTTGATATAGAATGTCGTGGGATTAAAACCTCAAAATCTAGAAAAATTCATGGGTTATATTTTTTTTATGGGGTGCGATATGCTATTTTTATCCAAATATAACTGGTTTGATTCAGGGCAAAGCGTTCCTTTAAAAGCGGACAGAGAAAAAGCTTCTTATACCAGCTCAATGGATAGAGCATGCCACTGACAATGCCAAGGTGAGGGGTTTGGTTCCCATGCTAACTCATCTGTACGCTCATCGCACGGTGAGGCGCTTTGGAAAACAGCATCCACCAAACAGTCAACTGTTCAATCACATGTGACTGGAGATGAAAACGCCTCATTTGACGCCATTTCTGGAAAGTCAGCGTATTGCCTGCGTTTCTACGCTGAGACACGCAGCCCGATGTGGCGCCTATAGGCAGAGTCCGCTGGCTTTAGCATGAATTAACTGTCCAGGAAACGGGATGTGAAGTGTAATCCGGCTCTTTGGGAAGAAGTGCGGTGGCTCTCAGAAAGGTCACTGCCTCCTTGGGGGGGGGAAGCAAAGAGGAATCCGTCAAAGGGAAGGGAATATGGGAAGCCAGGGACTTTGTTTGGTGAGGGAACACTTTGTAATTAAAGCCTATAAAACCTTCATCGGAGTGAACTCGGACTGGAAGTCATCGGTGAGAACTGAACCGCTTGGACTGGAGGTTGTGAGTGTGAGACGGCGGGACACTTTGGCCAAGTTAGGCAGGGATTTAAATAGCTTTTCTTGGCCCTGTAGACCAGTGAATTGATTTCCTGCCTTGTGAGAAGACTTGCGTCACTTATCAGACAGAAGCGGCGGCCTGCGTTTGGTCACCAGTACTTCTGCCTTATCAGATAATCGGGTTTACGATCCTCTCGCCCGTCCAGACCATGGTGTCATATTTGGCGGACCACAGGCAGGAAGAAGAAAGCAAACTCAATCTCCTCGTCGTTACGTTACAGTCCGATGGTGAAATGCACCAGGTTTCTGGAAATCCAATCGGCCTCTTCCAGTGAGTGTGACTGCAGGCAAACCTGGCCGTGTGTCCGTTCTGCTAAGCTGTCTGCCATCTGCTGCTCTTTGGCACGTTGGATGACCACATTTGTCTCACTGCATGCTTTGACTTGTGCATTACAAATGAGCTAAATAAACACCTACACACAATAGAGAATCATGTTCCAAAGGTGCACTCTCACTCTCACTTCAACTTAACTGAAGTCAGAGGTCAACAAAACAAGTTCAAAGCAATGGAATAAGCTCATGCTGTGATATTTGACTGCTATAGTGTCCCAATTAGACTGCTACTCCAGTTTAGAAGATATTCAAGTTTGTTTAACATTCTTTTGTTGTCATATTTTGTATTTCACCATTTTCTTCATTTTATTTTGTCCAGATATAAGTCTGGGAAACGTAATCTTGAAATGATGCTTTACTCTAGCGAGTTAGCTAGCTAAGTGGCTACAACTATTTGCATGGGATGGGATAGGTAGGCTAGCAAGCTAACATTAGCCTACTTGCTTTGCCTAAAGTTAGCAGCTAAACTATTTCAAGCAACTTCATGTAATGTTACACACTAGGAAGAGCAACGATCTTGTTCTTTAGACCGTTCTAAGGTGACAGATTGGTCTGATGATTTGACACAGTTGTAATAATCCTCTCTTCTGTCCTCCATTCAAAGACGAAGTGGAACCAGGAACACAAATGTAATGACCCGGAGAACCGGATTTTTGCCTGAACGTGATTGGTTCTCACACCGCGACCTTCATGCTATTTTGCACACTATTCAACTTGTTCAACCTGTCACATCGCTGGCCTGGTTCATTCTGCCACCCTTCCCATCATGCCTTGGGCACACGGTTAGTAGCTTGTTAATAACATTTATCCCCCATTGTCCCCCCGTGGGATTAATAAAATATATATCTGTCTGTGGTTCATGTACGGCACAGTCTCCAACAAAGAGAACTTCTACTGTGAGCAGATAAGTACCATAATCCAACAGATAATGTGAATGTAATAGCTACGCGTTTCACGGTTGTCTTTGTAGGTAGCAGCTTGAGAGGGGGCAGGCATCTCCTAAAATACAGCATTTCAGTCAAGTCATGTTTTATTATAGTTATAGTATTCCACTACAAAAAATGTCACCGTAAACTGTGACGAAACAAAGAGAGATCAGTAAGCGTCTATCGGCATCACATGCAAATGATAAAAGAACATGTAGAAAATAGAAAGGACGGTCCATCTCTTTTAAGGATAATAACGATGATCTTGACTTGAAGTGGAACATCTATGTGGGACGGCGGCTTAGTGAGTTTGAGAAATCCCGTATTGCAAGTCCGCCCTCGCATAGATTGTATTGCATAACATTTCACCGAGAAAGGCTCATATTGACGAAACCACAAGGGTGACCTCATTCACACACTTCCACGGATGCGGACGAGTGGAATGAAATGAAATATTCAGTGGTTTCTTAAAATAAATCTGATCCCAGAAGCTCTTTAAAATTACATTCTCATGTCTTGTATATTACTTGATGAATATTTCATCGCCAGCTCGTTTGCACACGTGCTCTCCGCTGCTCTACTGCTTTGAAGATTTGCAGTTTTGTATTTCTTTACTGTACTTTGTGTATTTCCTTGGGACTGATGTGTGTGGGAATACACCAGCAGGTGTGAGCGTTCAATTATGTGACTTAAGTTGTTCATTCATTCATTTTCTTAATACGCCTTTTCCTTTTCAGGGTCACGAGGGTCCTATGTTACTTTGTTTGGGTTGATAAAATGAGTTAGACCGGCTTGAAACACAAAAATAAATAAAAATATATATTACTATTTTCGATACTGGAAAATATCAATAATTGACAATAACCATGCCAGCAAGCTCTCAAATCATTACAAACCAATTTCACAGTTATTGTAATAGAAATAAATGCCAAAAAGCTATTATATGTTTTAGCTGGTGGTAAATGTACATTTCTTGAATGTCCAGGGTCTCTAATTTATTTTTGTTCCATAAGGTTCTGATTATCCTAAAGGTCATAAAGGTGCCAAGCTGATCATTTCATTTGTTGGGAAAGCCTGCTGCACTCTAACTCTCACGTGCAGACGGAGTCAGTCATAAACAGAGGGAAGTCATTTCCCATTTGACACTGAATGACGGGCGTTTGGGCCACACGTCTCTCAGTATTTCTGCTAATTTGGAACGGCAGAAAACACTTAGTGTGCTGCATCGGCACATGAATTATTGATGGCAGAAGACTATGAAAAACGCATTTTGTATGCAACGCCACGCCACTCGGGTCTCCACAGTCATCCTGGTCATGTGCTTTGAAGCGCTGTGAGATGGTGTTCGCTTCCAGCCATCTGTACGGGGAAGGGAGTCGGTTATATTTAGATCTGCCTCGTATTCATATGTAGACATCCACCGGGGGGGATCGTACCTACTTTCAGTACACTTCCTGTCTGTGTCTTTCAGCTTAGTTAAAGGCTGCTTC
This sequence comes from Acanthochaenus luetkenii, assembly GCA_900312575.1. Lineage (NCBI taxonomy): Eukaryota > Metazoa > Chordata > Actinopteri > Beryciformes > Stephanoberycidae > Acanthochaenus > Acanthochaenus luetkenii. The sequence continues at coordinate 1,676 of OMOT01027433.1, read as the reverse complement.
CTCAGGGGGTTGATCATATCCAGAGCGCAATTTGCCAAAGAAATGTTACAGAAATATATACCAATTAATCTTGCTTTATTTATCTGATTCTACCAACATAATTCGTGGTGTAATTGTTTAAAGAATAAAAACAGGATACAGCACGACATGTGCTGTTGTTTGTGATGGGGATCCTGATATATGTTGCATCGTGCCGCAGGGCTGGTTAACTGGCGTTTGCCCAAATGGTTGGTAAAGGAGGGTTTGCATTTGAGTGTTCCTGCGTTCGTGCGTTGTACATGAACAACATGCGACTGTTGTGTGCCGACATTTGTATTACAATTCACCCTTTGTGTCCGTCGCTTCCTCTTCCTGCATGAACCAGACAGACGTTTAGGGTCCACATAGTCACCTAGCTGCCAGTTGTTCATGGTTCAGGCCTCATGGTGGGATCCCTCCTCCCTTAGTTAACCCCCAGCCCCGAACCCCGTTTCTTAGCCACGACCCTCGGCGGCTTCCACTTGCCATGTGATGAGCGCTGCAAGGACTTCTGGGTACAGCCGCTGTAAATCATCGCTCCCAGCTGCACCCTTGGATCAACTGGAGGACAAGCAGGCTTTTGTGATGTGTCTCTAACCGATTCTCCAGGGTGCTGGGCGCACTGGTCAGGCCCCCCGCTCAGCTATCTGCTCCAGCTGCGTTGAGTTTCTCCATCTCGCAGCGAGTCACACATACCGGAGGTATCCGCCACAGACGCCGTAGGTTCGGCTTCTGTCGGTTCTGTGCCTGCCGTGATTCGACTCCAAGTACATGCACACTCTTGTTTCTTTCACTAACTCGAGGTTTAGAAGCATCTGGAGTTCAGAAGGCTGGTGAAGAAGATAACGGTGCGATAAAGATGTCTGACTCTCCTCCGCACTTCCTTAGCTGGAAAGCGTTAAAGCTGGAACTCTAAAAGGACAGCGACATAATGCCTACTGACAGGCTGAGCCACTGACTTTCAAGCAACACACAGTACCATAATTGATCTTTGATGCATTGTGTCGTAAAGAGGTCAGTAAATTGAACTACCGCCTCTTGGGTAGCTCGCCGCGTATTCCCTTTAAACCCCATTTTGTATGGCGAGCTTCAAACACAGAGCGCCTTTCATAGAGCATAACGTGTACGATTATGTTGTGCGCTGTGAGCATCCAACCTGCTGCTGTTCAGTCAGGCGGATTTTAGTATTCTGCTCGTAAATCCAAACCAGGAAACCACATGTCTAAACTGATGATCCCCTGCTGCAGCTCCTCTCATTCCATATTGAATATTGTTCCTCTATCAACTGGATAAATAGTTACTCAGAACTGCCTGGTGTTAAATACTGAACAAGATTAAAAGCTGCACTAGGTAAGAATTGTATGTAAAAATCCACCCATCTTATTAACCTAAATCATAAAGTGGGGGCTCCAATCCCCCCTAATAGCGAGCTTCGTCCACCATTGGGATCTTGTGCCTTTCTCATCCGTGTGATGTTTTAATAGAATCCCCTTTCAGCAAAACACACTGCAGAACCTTGATCTCACTTTCTGGGTTCCTTGTTAAATAAAGTGAAGAAGACAGACGGAAAATAACCCATGAGCTTGTTCCCCTATTGATCTCAAAGCCCGAGGGTATTTCAAACGGTGCCTGTTCAGTGGGAGTTGCGTTGGGATTGG
>OMOT01027430.1:0-12500 GCA_900312575.1 Acanthochaenus luetkenii | reverse complement strand
GGTGTGGGTGGAGGGGTGGCGTTGGCGGTGGAGGTGGCGGTGGAAGGGTGGAGGGGCTGTTTCTTTCCACTGAGTAAACATCAGCTGAAAGATCGAACAGATTACAAATTTCAGTCAGCAGCGGGATTCATCCTTGGGGAGCAAAAATGAAGTCCTGGTCGGAGGGTTAGAAGTACAAATGAGGACAGATGATGATCTCAAAGGGTCAAGAGCATCGTTTAAAGACCACAGTCAGACATTCGTTTGATATCGTTTGGATTCAGTTATTTGAACTTGACACGGTGAACGAATTGGCTCCAATGATTTTTCAACCAGCACATACGAATCTGAGATTTCCCGATGCTGTGCACTAGACATGTTGACACGGGACAATTGCTTTCAAGTCCCCCTCTTCAGTGTCACACAGACAGAAGAAAAACGGAACATTAGTTTCCATAGCATAAAACTATAACAGCAGGACGAAAAAACTAAACCAGTTACATAGAACACAGTGATGTTTATTATTGCATGTTGTAAAATAGTTAGATTTTACTTTCCTTTCAACAATACTCAGCTAATAAAGCAGAACCAATTACATTGCACAGCTGGGCATCTTTTACTGTATATGTTCCTTTCGATAAACACGTGCCTGATTTATACTTCTTTAGAGTGTAAAACTCAAGTAGCCCAATGACAAGTAACCAATTAATCACATTATTATGCCAATTAGGAAGTTGGTTTGCTCCAGTGAAGGTAGAAAAAGAGCTATGGAATTGAGGGAGCGAGACAGAGGCCCTCCAGGAAGTTAATATGAGTCATTAAATTACATCCATCAGTACCTCTCCTCCACGAAGAAAAGCTTTCACACACTGCCATTGAAGTGGGGTTTATATATGATCTAAATCAATTGTTCTGTCTTTGCATACCCTTTCATTTGCCAATATGACAATTAAGGTGGGGTTTGAGTGCCTACCATTGCCATACTTACTGTAATTACAGCCAGTGCCAACGGAATATTTGAATGGTAGATGGTAAATTATTATAATTACTTTTAACATGAAATCTCAGTTTCAATCAGTAATTTGCTTGAGAGAGTCGTTTTCTTGGTGGACAATAAAGAAAATTATATAGGCTATGTTGTACAGGCTCCTGTGTAAACGTGTTAAGGAATACTTCGTGGCAGAATGGATTAAATCACGATGAAATAGTTCAACATCAAACACATTATCTGTCTTGGTTGATCCGTCATCCATCATAACATATTCGAGCCGTCTGGATATTTGTCATCAGCACATCTAAGAGCACAATTATCAGAATGTAGCGGTTAATTTTCCTCCACAGAAATACAACCGGTTGCAATCATAGACATTGTGTGTGTGTGTGTGTACACCCTTTATCTGGTATGTATGAGTGTTCATGTATGCACAATTATTGCCAATCTCATTATTCATAGTAGAAACGTGCCAACTTCATTTTCCTTCATAGGATTACAATTTGCTGTAATAACAATGTTGAATGTATGCGCGTGTGCACTTAGACAGGTGTGTACGCGTTTGTACGTGTGCATCCGTTCGATGTGATATTGCGTATGCACGTACACACACGCATACTGTATTTGTGTCTGTGTGTGCTCATTTTGGCTCCTTCAGGGCCCCTGCATCAAGTGGAGACATTCTGACGGGCCTTGGCTCCAGGGGCCTCGGCGTGGCTCCTGACAGGAAGAGAGAGAGGCGGGGAAACTGCACCGCCACATGCTCCCTATCTGCTCCCCTTAGCCGGCTCAGTGGGCCATACCTCGCGTTAATGAGAAGCGGCAACACACAAAAACACATGTACCATGTCTGCCCTAATTATATGAGAAAGCATTGCCTTCTCCCGCTACCCCCTGGTGGCATCATGTAATTTAATCCAAAGTGTTTTTACAAAGGTTAGAAAAATAAAAGAAATGTATATTAATGGGTACGGTGGGACTGCCACGTACAATTCCAGCTATAAAAGAGAAGATGCCAACAGCAATAAAGCACAAAGCAGAAACAGCGGTGAAGGAATGCTCTTTTTGTGCTATAGGTCATGGTTAGTAACACATATTTCAATTTCTGTCTGTCTCTTATATTTAGATTGTACGCATCAGCCTGACACGCTGATCGTGAGGGACAAGCTTTGATTCCCACATCATCAACATTACAAGCGAATTAGTCGTAAGGACAGATATTTTCAACGCCATAGTGCTCCGATTTTAGATGCAACAGATATTCCAGTATTCCTAGAATGATCATGTATAATAGAGAAGTGTTATGAGAAATCAGAGGAATCCTTGAACTTGTCTCTCTCTCTCTCTTTCTCTCTCTGTTTGTCAAACATGGAATGAGACACTTCTCTTCCACATGCAGCTCTGAAGGGCAAGTTTCCAACATGCCACTGGGGCATGGCACTAGTCCAGTGCATGAAAAACCCAGAGACAGACTGTATGTGTTGCACAGATAATTACGAAACATAATGAATTTGTTAGGATGATGTTGCCCCTGAGGCTTGGAATTACTCCTCAGCACTATATACATTTGCTATAATGTGTACATGACATCAGGACTTGAAGGGGATTTCCCCCCTTATAAACAACATTTGGGGGAGATTTTAAAGGTTTTGGGGGAGAATTTGAGTCGGGATGGGTGGCAGCAGAAGGGGTGGTGTAAAGACAATGATAGACAAAATTATGATATTAACTTTATTTTCTTTTGTCTTATTGTCCTTGTTTCTTGTATTGTAAACATACATGTCTGCTAAAAGTAAAACAAAGCATATTTTATGTGTCCTTTTCGTTCTCGGTAGTTTCATTCTCGCTATTGCGAGTTTCCTTTACAAGCCATCTCGTTTGCGATTTTAGCCAAAGCTATTGTTAGCCTCGCGTCACTCTCTTAAGAGTTAGTATTGCACACATACTGTACCATTCCACCTATTATTATGGCTGTGAAACAATAAACACCTGTCTATAATTCATGCAAAGCTTTATTTCATCACTGCAGGTCATCACTGCAAGCTAGTAAAGTTTTCTAGCACATACTGCATGTAGCTTAAATTTGAGCCAAAATATTGATAGCCTCAACACAGACGAGTGCAGGAATGATCAAATAGTCATCATTTTGACAGGCAGAAATGAATATTCCACAGGAGCACTCCCTTGCAAAACAATGGCATCTACTGTCATGTTATAAGTATTTCAAACCTAGTTATAAATAGACTGCCGGGTACGCAGCAGTCAAGGTACCTCCACCCCCCTTTGGGAAGCTCTCTACATTTGTTCCAACCTCAAGCTACACTATTTCTACAGTCTTCTACTGCTGAGCAATTGTCATTATATGATCTTATTCTCTAAAGATCGTTAGCTGTGATATGAAGCATATCTTTTCAATGTCGATTCCTTTCCTCCCACTGACTAATGCACATTTTGGCTAGAAAATGAGGAGTTGTTGTTGGGATAAAAACAAGCTTTTATGAAGTACGGATCATTGTCCGACACCAGCCAACTGACAGTTTGGCAGGTGTAGCCATAGTGCTCTCACCGCCTCCCCTTGAGCTATCCATAGTGGTGGCTATGAAATATGGACAGTGGCAAATTGAGATTCATCAGGCACGCCTGCCATGCTCACTGAAATCTATATTCAATTTTGGAACATCTGTCATGGTAGTGGCAGGCTGAGGCATGCTGGGATTGAGAATCGCCTAAGTGTTCTGAAATTGTTCGTGGTGAGAAAAAAAAAGCTCTGTCTTTCTCTCTCTCTCGCTCTCTCTCTCTCTCTCTCTATCTCCCTGGCCAGCATCAAAGACTACAGAGAATACTCCTCAAACAATAAACTCATCGTAAACAAATACATAAACTCGTGAAAGGCGGAGGCCATTTTGAGCTGGTTTCACTGTATGTGAAATTGCCTAAAGGATATTTTTTTTGAAATGTTTGCTTTTCCTCCAAGTCTAATTGATGTGCTTCTGTTCGATAATGCAAGTCAACTAGCTAATAGCAAAGGAATCCTTAATTTAGTGCAGTGCAGTCTCATGTTTTCGCATCAATTTAATAAGGTGTGATATATATATAATTTTTGACACTATATCCAAACCTCTGATAATACAGGAACTACCCACACCGTGCTGACGAAGGCCGAAAACTGAAGAGAGAATCTGAGGAAACAATGTCATGTCTAGCAGCTATAGTGCTGCTAACCTATAGGGATACTTTCAGGCTGAATGGTCTGTGAATGCAACGTATGTGTTGCTTTCACTCACTGCAAATGTGTGATGTAATGTCTCTCGTGCTTTTGGTGACAAGAAACTGCTTGAACAACCACCGGCAACAGAAGAGAACATTTAAGTGGCGGGCATCCTATCCTCTAAAACAATCCTCTAATCAATCCCTAATCCTCCAACCTAAGGATCCAAGCCCGTTGTTGAAGATCACTTATAAGTGAGGATATATAGACATGGCAATGAAGAATTAGAGGGCATGAAATCCTGTGGCAACGGTCAAACTCAATTTTTCTTCTGTTCACGCTAATATGAATTTATGATTGAGAGGAAGTAAAGTGGTAATTATCTACGGAGGAAAGGAGCAGAGAGGTCAAGGTTTTATCTGCAGGGTCAGTTTCTACTCTCAGAAACAACCAGAGAGGGGCAATTAACTTATTCTGAGAGACTTACAGTGGGTGAGCAGGTAGGGGTTCAGTGTCTTCCTCAAGGACAGTTTGACATGACACATGGCTGTTGGCAGACACATTGGCTGTGGTGGGGATTCAAACCTGTGGCTTTTCAGAGACAGGACTGCTACTCTCACCGCCTGATACCCTTCATTCCACAAACTCCTTGATTTCATGGCCATGCACATGCTCAAATTAGCATTTGTCCAGGCGAGACTTTGTGATTGAGAGGAAGCGAAGGGGTAATCAGCTACAGAGGAAAGGAACAGAAATGTCAAGGGTCGACCTGTGTCTACCAGTATCAACCTGTGTCTACCTGTGTCTACCAGTATCTACCTGTGTCTACCAGTATCTACCTGTGTCTACCAGTATCTACCTGTGTCTACCTGTGTCTACCTGTGTCTACCTGTGTCTACCAGTATCTACCTGTGTCTACCAGTATCTACCTGTGTCTACCAGTATCTACCTGTGTCTATGGCAGGGGGCGGCAGTAGCTCAAGAGGGAGAGTTCCCGCCCAGCAACCGCAAGGTTGAAGGTTCGAGTCCAGCTCCTCCTTGGGAAAAAAAGCTGTTGTAGTGTCCTTGAGCAAGACACCTAAACACCAATTGCTCCCGTTGAGCAGGTTGGTGCCTTGCATGGCTGCCTCCGCCAACGGTGTATGAATGTGTGTGCGAGTGGGGGAATGTGAGGCTAACTGTAAAGCGCTTTATGCGTCTGAAAAAGACGCTGTATAAATGCAGCCCATTTACCTGTATGGTCAGTTTCTGCTCTTGGAGAGAATCAGAGAGGTGCAGAGCGAACAGCCAGGCCTTGACAGGAAGTGGAGGTTTTGATGACTCAGTAAATGAGGAAGGAGATGCAAGCTATTGTGCTCGCCCACTGTCCTCCTCTGCTTAGCGCAACACATCAAACCTGACCTTTGTTCCCCCTTTGAGATCGACATTGTGCACCCTGAGTTCAGATTTAGATCACAAGAGCCTGCAGCGAACACAATGAAGTCTGAAGGAAGTCCAGTTCAGAGGAGATAGACAGGGCTGACCAAAGGAGATGATTCTTAACACAAAAGTCTTAGTAAAGATCTAAATAATTATCTATAGACTCTGCAATACACAGTTACAACTTGAATCTTGATTTGAATCTGTTACATCATGATTTAAGATGACATTTCGTTTGAATCCCATTTTTTTGGGGTGCACAATGCTCTTCAGACTCAATAAGTACACTCCGTATCAAGAAAGAAATATGCATCAGTGGCAGGCCTGTTAGCAGCATTATTGAATCCAAACACACAGAACGTAATGGCATCCAAGCAATTTTAAATGATATCACACGCCGGTTTATGTCTCGCTGAGGCAATTCAGCGAGTGAGTGTCCCCCATCCGTTATTGTTTGCATGTGGAATGGCCTCCATCTTTAAGGCTTGTCGTCGGCCTGTCGGCTAGCCGCAGAGAATGCATAATGGCGCCAGTAAAGCTCTTTATTAGCTCATGGTGAACAATGAGCCGTGTCAGCTGATAGAGGACGAACCCCCTCCTCGCTCCCATACAGCTGAATCCAAGGAAGTGACAATCAATAGAAATGCTTCATTTGGTTTATGTCTACCTCCGAACACTCCCCAGCGGGAATATATTATTACTTTATTTTAGCACATTTCCACCCACGAAAGTGCCACTCATTGTCTCTTCGGGCTTGTTATTGAAGCTCGGTGGAAACCGTTAAAAAAGCAACCAGTCAATCAGATATGACATATGTATGGATTTGCATATTTTACATTGCAGCATAAATTCAATAACTTCTCACGTCACCTTCTTCTGACCTAACAATCAGAAGCATTAGTACTCAGGCTTTAAGGTCAAATTTAAAACGTGGTCATATATTACATATTTCTAGCCCCTAAGCACTCCAGGCTTACTGTCATTTAATTGCGGTGTGTCATGGAGGACACAATTTCTGCATCACATGAACTGAGCACGGCAATGACAGCTGTTGCGCTGACTTTTGTTTTTCCGCCAACAAGCTTGTTTTTTCAAGAAATGCCAACACAAGTAAAGTTCTTGTCCGATGCCAGGTAATGTCATGCCACATCCGGTCTCAGGAAACCTTGCGCTGACTGTCAGTCATCTGTCCATCATCGCGCCTACATGGCCACGTAGCAACAGACACACACTCCTACTGAGCAGAGCAATTCAGAGACTGAGTAAGCAATTCATTTTCCAAACGTAAAGAGAGACATTTCCGTTTAATGATGATACTCGTGATTAAATCTCTCTTAGTGTAACACCAATTGCTATTAACACGCTATTGAGAGCTCATTTGCAGAGACATCTGTCCCTGTACAGAACATTCAGAAAGGTACAGGCATGTCTAATATGAATCGCCAAAAGAATAGAGACTTTATTGCTGTGTGTGTGTGTGTGTGTGTGTGTGTGTGTGTGTGTGTGTGTGTGTGTGTGTTTGCGCGCACACACAACCCACAACCGAAGTTGATGGTGGCAGGTTTCTGAAATCAGCGTATGGTATCCGCCTTAAATATGGAGATTATTTCAGCATCAGTGTGAGAAGTAATCAAACCTCACATTACAGTCCTTGCAGAGATCAATCTCTTCACTGTTACGCTTGTTAAGGCATGGGATAGGTCACAGAATATGTCTCCTCCAATAATCCCCTGTGAGGGGGGTGGGTGCTCTGTGCTTTTCAAGTGGTAGCTTTCCTGTTCTCATCAATGCAATCAGGTACTGCAGTCCCTCATTTTGTAGGCATGTAATGCATCAACTTAGGGTTGGCCGGCGCATCTAAATCGAAATTTGAGCTCTGGATATAAAAAGCCGAATGTATTTCTGTTATAACGTATTTATCTCCTAACTGATTCTGTAAGCATGCAATATTTACCAGCGTCTCAGTTACGTGATGCATTGATCTGTCAAATGACTTGCTACAAAGATTGATGCATTTGCTTAAATGCGGCTAAATCTGCTGGAACACAGGTAATTTCATCAAAGGGCAGAATTTTAGATTGGTTCATGCTGAAAGAAACCAACACGTATAGCAGAAAAGGTGCGTGCTTTTTTTTCCCGGAAAGCATTTGGTGATGAGCACTGACCTTTAAAGAAAGCTGAATTGGTCATTTAAGGATTATTATCTTAAAGAAAGAACAAAGTAGTGTTCACTGAAACCCTGCTAACCTCTCTAAACAGCGTATTTTGTGCTGCTATATTTTGAACTATAATGTTGACACTGCAAAAGGCCCGACTATCAGTTTTCCTACAGCACTGCGATATAAACCCACTGAGTGCTACCCTAACAGCCTCCTCCAAAGCTATGCAATGACCGTAAATGGAAGCAAAAACATTATACCGCTATCTATTTACTGCATTCCTCTTGCTCACATGACTGCTCTGGGATCAGTGCAGTCCCTAAGCGGAAGGAAACTGAAAAGGTCACAACAGGGGAATGAGAGAATGGCGAGATCCAAGGAAACTACACTTCTCCATCCATCGCTCTCTGTTGTGATATTGAGTTACGTGGGTACATTACTGTCTCCCAGAGCCCCTGGCCCCTGGGTTTATGTCCCCGCATCTGGCTGAGAATGGCTTTTTGTTATAAAGCAGTGAGGAAACAGTAGTTTTGTCTCCAAGAACACAACACGCACTGTTGGGATTTTATGACTAGTTGTGTGTGTCATGGAGAAACACACACGGGCATAAGCAGTGCTTGTAGAAGAAAAATGTAATCTATCAGATACTATTACATATTTAGCTGTTTCCGCTGTTAACAGACTAGCTGAGAATCAATAACTTGATAGATAATGCATCCCTGTGACGGACTAGCGATATGTCCAGGGTGTTTCCCTGCCTTCCGCCCGATGACCCTGATATGGATAGGTTCCAGCGCCCCGTGACCCTGAATAGGAGTAAGCGGGTATAGACGATGGATGGATGGATGGATGGATGGATAGATAATGCAAACTAACATGAACTGGTAGCCAGATTCACTAGCCAGAGCGTACGTGGGAGACCCATGAGCGTCTGTAAAGATGCATGGACAGACTCTATATATCTATATCTAAGAGTTACAAGTTCACAACGCAAAAGAAAGATGGGACAGTATTTCAATCAACCATTTGAGCTGGTTCATGTCTTGTCTCGGAAAACCAAAATCCACTTTGGATTTCCTCTAATAGCTCTTCAATGCTTTATCAACCTAAAAGCAAACAGATTAGCTTTAGATGGCCCTTTTACCACAGTACAGGCTTTCCAGGCAGAAAAAGCTTTCTAAAGCTCACACTTCCAACCAAGGCAACTTCATTACTTAGTGCAGGCACGTGACTATCTACAAGCCGGGACATCAAGGGCTCCTTCTGCATTCAAAGAAATGTTCTTTCTTTTTATTAACCCTAATGATTTATGCCAATGCACCATGTTGTCTGACCATTTTGACCTCCTCTTCAACTCACTGAGCAATATGGAAATTGTACAGATATTCAACAGAATCACAACAGGGACATAAATAAACACACGGTACACAAGCATGGAAGTATAAGGTTTCATCTTCACTGAGAATAGTTTTGAGGTAAGTTAATGTGATCAATTTCAATATACTGTACATAAACTGGGCTTGGCTGGAGATATATACTCCGATTAGACAATCCCCTATACATGACATGTATTGATACATTGCTGTCAGTTTCAGGTCATAATCACCAGTGACAACATGTATCCAGGTTGATAAGAGGATTGCCACGTGCTGATCAATGGGATTAGCCACAGATGAATGGATCACCAATAGCCATTTCTGCTAATTGGCTACGCATCATCGCCATGCAGTGATGGTCATTTACATCAAGGCCACAAAAAGTTTGGATATTCTTGATGCATAGGAATGTTTTGCTTGTTTTCTGTCACCATTCAATTATGTTCTCAACGGTGGGAAATCAATCGGGATCCATACAACTGTACTGTATACTGTCTATTATGTATATTTGTAACAGTAATAACCGCACATACTGTATACTGTAGCTTATAGTAGCTATGTGCAATATATCACAACTCTACATGGGAATTTCAACATTAGAAAAGTTCACTAATACCAGAAGACAAGATGATGACGTTGTACACAGCGCAGAAATATGTCCCGACATTGCCTCAATCTCACGATCTGATCGGTTTACTAAGAGAACCATGCACAGGCTGTAGCCTACACCAACAAACGTGTGTCTTTTTGTAATAACTTCACTGAACTCCCTATCCAACATAAGAAGCGACAAGAGGTTGCAGCGAAGGCTACAAACCCATATAGCAGATAACAAGCCAACCCCCCCCATACACACACACACAATGACTGAGGCTTTACCACCTCTTAACTTGACTGTAACTTGGCTGAGTAATACTATTATATTTGTGAACCACACAAATGGCAGTTTATAACATTACAGGTGTCTCAGGTCGTTGTAAATATAATAGTTTGACATTTTTGGTATGCTAATCCAATCTGACTACTAAAACACAGTAAATTCTGTAAGTGGAAAATTCAAACCGATCAGCGGGCATCGCACCAAGCAGATAACGTACACAATCAAATCAATGCGGGCTGTAGTAATGTACTCTGAAAACCCACAGAGGCACTTCCAAAACCAAGTTTGCAGTCTTTGCGCCCAACGGCTGTTAACAATAGGGACAAAATGCAGAGAGCGGGTCTGAGAAAAACAAGCTTCCGTTTAATTTCCCTCCTCCGCCACAGTGGCATCATTCAGTGGCAAATGGTGTCATAAGGTTAATGTTGATTTAATAAGCAATCAATTTCAAGCGGCTGTCTCAGAAAAGCAGAGTGAAACATGATAAAATACAAAAATCATATGTACTGTTGCACTTGACTGAGACAGGACACCAAAGTACACTGAGTCTGGGTAAAGTTTATCTGTTCACCACATTGCCTGAAGTCACGCAGCTGGTTAATTGGCTCAGCATTCTCCTGAGCGTGCACTGAGTGATGCCAGTCTGGATCTCTGCAGAGGTGCATGTGAGCACTGACTCACCGATTCACTTAATAAATGTGCGATAAAATAGTTGCGTCTTAGTGGCAGTGGTGCGGCTTAACAGCTACAGATACTGACACACGCGGTACAAGGACAACAGGACCTCACATGCGGCGCAAAAGGGACAGTGCGAGACATACCATGGACAGTGGAGCATACACGTCACACTGGCTAGAACTGAACTGCAGAGCGCGTGTGGCTCGCTGTCTGTCACAAGGTATTAGGGTCACCTATTTTGGACATATGGATTCCCACAAACGTCATGGCACGCTCATGGTTTATGCATTGTTTTGCTGTTTGTTAATGCTGCATGCCAACCAGTTGTTGAACAGCGCAGTCTCATTCATTATCTATAGTCGAGAGCACATTCCAACAGTGCGCGTCATAAACAGCTCACCCGCCCATCACCGATTCACCCACGAGACTCCATGTGTCGTACCAACCCACATCACTATACTGATAGCTGTCAAAAGACGAAGGGGGTCAAACTGAATCCATTACCACACTGCATTCAGTAAGGTATGTTTCCCACTGTGCCTCCTTGACATCATGTACCTTGGCCATTTGTGGTGGGCTTGTGATTTAAATATTTTATTTTATTTGACAGGTATTTTTGGAAAATCACATAATAAGGTTACATGTCAACATTTGCTACATACATGATGTGATTTTTGTGACCAGATTCTGAATACCAAATTATTATTATTGTGTGTCCACACTTGGCCTGAAAAGGGCTGTTATGCATCTTGTATGGCGACATTTATTCAAAGTTTGCCTGTATTACCTTTCTCCCTCTAACTCTCTTTACTCTGCTTCTACGCCCATTGCATTGCATCCAGACTATGAAGAACTCTGATCACAGTCTCAACTCATCCTGGCTCGATCGGATAGTGCAAGTGTCATTCAAACGATTTTAAATCTTACATCACTTTCACGGTTGCACTTTTAATTTTGTTTTACGCAAGTAATTTCAGTTGCCGTGGGGTGATGAACATCAAGCCTGGATTTGAACACGTTTATTATAACGCTACAGACCGGACAGTCGTGATATAATATGTCTTTATATTCCAAAAGAGACCTGACAAATTGATTGGCCTGTGTACGCAAACAAAGCTTACAAAACACAAAGGATACAGTATAGGTATACATAGAACAAAACATGAAAAATATCACAACTGGTTGCAGCCTAGTTTTATCTCCCCATGTCACACTGTCTGTGATTAAAAACATCTAATGTGCATATAGGTTGCTACAAGTAAAACCCAAGAGCATATTGGAAGTTCCTGGCATCCCAGGTCACTAAGTCCAGACTGTTTAGCTCTCCTGGTCAACATGAGAGAGTGGCTACTCAATTAGGCACTCTAGAAAAACCACAGGCTTTACAACGAGAGTCTAAGGTCCCGACATACGTCTCTCCTTTCAATGCAAGACCAAACACACACAGCAGATAAATCACACAAGATCAGATGACCTACCTGTCTCCCCCGTCAGTTTGACCTTCTTACAAACAGCTACTGTTGTTCGACAGCTGTGCACAAAAGCACCACGCCAACTATGCCACCACTCTCCAGCGCTGCAGCTACCACCTTACATCTTCTTACTCTTTCACCCTAACCTTTCCCTAAACTGCTGTATAGACACCCGAAGGAGGGGCGAGCGCATCACAACTTTGACCAAAACAGGAACACGTTTTCTACAAACCCACCAGCTAATCCAAAATGTCATGTATCTTATTACACCGCCCCTGAGAATTGAGTTTTTTTTCCTCTTCTTCCATACAGCACATTAAGAGAGAATCAATTTGTGA